>JAFEMH010003336.1:0-272525 GCA_022495995.1 Adenophora triphylla var. japonica
AATAAAATAACTCATATAACCATTTCGACTTGGTCAAACGACAACACAAACGACTCCATTCATCAACTATGGGATAACGGCCGATCTTCATCAACCAATGGCAAGATTCTAGGCTAAATATCACATGTCATTCATAAGGTTATTTTTCGCCACGATTATGTCTATATACTACCCTTAGAATGCACACGTGATCACGTTACACTCTCTAGTTCATTCTCGTGATGCACCTCTGTACTCAGAAAGTACAAGAATCAATAACACTTTTTTTATTTAGGTAGGCTTTCCAAAAGCCTCCCCGAGGTATTTTCCATGCGAACGCTTTGTTCAAAGGTTTTTCAGCATCCTCGTGTTTATCTTGCCTTGTGAATTACTTATATTCCATCTCTGCTCCCAAACATCCTTTGATAAGATAAATTTAATTTTTTGAAATTTGTCCAAAATAGTATGTTAGTTGTGTGAGAACGCAGATGATATCTTGAATGATTTCCCGCATTCCGAGATGATATCTCAGTATGATTTTCTCAGGCCGGGAATTTATATAGTTTTACATTTCTTGATATTTATTTATATATATTAATGTGCTAATATGATCTCGTATAGTATATGTTGTATGTCCATATTTCAGTTGCAATATGATGGAAGAATGAGCTAGAAACGTGGAGGAATTTTGGAAAGTTATTTATAAATGACGTTTTTATGCATAAACTTTCCTTTTGTATCAACAACATTAAAATGTGGGAATACTATTTCAAAGCGTGTTTGTTACGATTCAAAGGGAGTACAACGATGGAGAAGCTTAGGAGTGCAAGGCGTTTTAGCTTGGACTTGGAGAGCAAGTATACTGGGTTGCTACAAAAGGTGGGATAATGGCGCACGAAGTTTGAGGAACAAGCCAACCCACTTCCCCACTTCTCACCCTCAATGTCACAGACATGCCAAGGTCTGTTTATTTAAGCTAGCCTTCAAGACACTCAAGACTATAAATATACTTGGAAGGAGACACTTCTGAAGATATGCCAATTCACACACTTTACACATTCAAGAATATAGAGATAGAGTTCTTTGTGGTCCATTTTATCAATCCTCCCTTATAATTTAGCACTTGATTACATTGGTATCAAGTTGTGTGTTGGCTAGCAGATTGGAATTCCGTTTCTTTATCTCTTGTTCCATGGAACTTACATTGTATTAGTTATAAAGGGAACACACCGGATCTCGATTTGTAATTCTTTTTATAAAGTGATTATAAAGTCTTGCCTAAGAGGCATCCTCTCAAGTTATATAATTTATATAACTTGAGAAAAGCAATTTTGGTGTTATTATTCCGCTGCAATCTCTTTTACAAAAATTGTTGTTTTATTTTCGAAGTGCTGCTGTGTGCTAACTCAAGTGCTATCGTTTGTGTGGCCGTTATCACCCCTCCGATATCATTTGTGCTTCCGGCCGTGACACAATTTCAATTGGTATCGTAGGAGGTCACTCTGACGATACTTCAAGTTCTTGGTCTAGGTGTCATGGCTTTTGGATCCTACAAATCCAAAAAATGTCTTCCTGTTTTAGATGGTTCAATTATGCATATTGAAGATCCGTCTCGCTAGCATATCAAATCAATTAATCTTCAAGCTTGGCGATCCGAGTTAATGGATACTCTCTTCCACTTTTACCTCCCGATGAGGATGGTGACATTCAAAGTTAAACCCGAAGGCGAAAGTGGACTAATGAAGATATTGTCCTTGCTAACTACAATGAGAAAGCTCTTAATGCTATTTTTGAGGCTGGGTTGACATGCACATTTTTAAACTAGTTCAAAATAGTTCCACACCTAAGGAAGCTTGGGATATTTTACAAAGGTTTTGTGAAGGTGATTCTAATGTGCGTGGAAAACAAACTTAGAGGTCTTAGTGGCAAGTTTGAAAGGTTGAGAATGGGTGAAAATGATACCATTTCCTCTTATTTTGAAAAATTGTTTGACATTGCTAATGTGTGTCAACTTTTAGGTGAACCTTTACAAATAAACAATTGGTTTCAAAGGCTATTAGAAATCTCCCCGAGCATTTTAATATGAAGGTTTCATCTATAGAAGAGGCTCACAATCTTTCTACTATGGACATCAATTCCTTAATGAGAATTAAAAAAAAAAATTGAGTCAAACCTTGCCGAGCAAAATGAAGCTTCTAATGGCAAGAGTGTTGCTTTAAAAGTTCAATCCTCAAATTTATCAACTGATGAGGATGATGAAATTTTTGAGGAATTAGGTAAAGATGCTAGTGTTGCCTTGCTTGCTAGGAAATATAATTCTATGTTAAAGAAGTTTAACAAAGAAAATGTGTAGGGTAAGGCTAAAGAGCAACATACTAAGATGTACAATTCAATGACGAAGAGGACATTTCCATCTACTCGTAAAGGTGGTCCCATTAAGAAGAGCATCATCGATCAATCTAAATCTGATTTGAAGTACCTTGAATCAATCCAATGTCACGCATGCTCGGGTGGGGTCATTACTCTAACGAGTGTGCTAACACTCTAAGGAAGATGGGGAAGAACCTATGGGTATCCCTCGCCGACAATGAAGATGAGGAGACCAATCAATCAGAGATCTCGTATCAAACAAAGAATGGTGGTAACAAATTGTGACTCGTACATCGACAAAGTGATACCTCAAGTGATATCCAAGCCGAGATAGCACTTGAGATATCATCCAAAGATGTATACCAATTTTAATTTATTAAGTGCTATTTGTTTTGTGGGTTCTGTTAACATGGATGCAGGTAGTTCACAAGAGGGTGAAGAAAGTAAGGAGTTTAGCAAGAATGAACTCATTTGTGGTCTTAAGGACCTTTTGCAAATATTTGCTTGACGAATGGAAGAAAGAGAACAAGAAGGTGGTGTCTCTGTCCAAATAAGTTCAAGATCCGATTGATTGCTTCGATTAGGTTGGAAGTTCAATTCACAAAAAAGGATGCGGAGTTGGACAAAGTCAAGGCCAAGCTTACTCTAGCCGAGGCCACATTTAAAAACTCAACACGGGTTCTTCTAAGCCGGATGAAATCCTTGGGTTGGAGCAAACCACTCAAGGCGTGTGTATGGGTTTTCCGTGAGTTATTAAATGCTATTACATCTACTTTGGCTAATAAGGAAGATAAAAATAGTTTTTGTTAGAGAAAGGTATAATGTAGAACTATAGTCTTCGTATAAGACTTCCGACAAAACTAGAGTATGTAACTATTGCTACTCTACCGGACATTTGAAAAATGATTGTAAAATGCTTTTAAAGAAATAGTCCAGGTTCTTCGTTGCTACCCGGAATGTTGCTTAGCTTAAATTACCCTGATCGCACGCGGGGACGGGGAGCGGCATTTTTGCGGACTTGGGACCTCGCCTCGGAAATGAAAGGGAGAGTCGACATGCCGTTTTGTATTATGAGCCTAAACTTTGAAAATGACTCGGGTTTTGAGAAAGGGTGTCGTTTTGATTGGTAGCCAAAACTTGAAAAGGCTTTGAAAATGGAACATTTTGATTGGTAGCCAAAACTTGAAAAAGGCTTTAAAAATGGAACGTTTTGATTGGTAGCAAAAACATGAAAAAGGCTTTTAGGACCAGAGATTGTTAGGTTCGGAGGTCAAGTTACGTTTCGGGAAGAGTATGTTGAGATCACCCGAAATGCCTCGTATGACAAGTCTTTCTATCTTTCTCGAAATTGTGTGTGTGTGTGTGTGTATTGCATTTTGAAAATGGGCTTGAATGACAAGCTTTAATCTTGGTTTAAATGACAAATGTTGATTTGTGGTAAAAACGAGCATTTGAATGACAAATGTCGGTTTTAGAGTTTGAAAAGAGGGTTCGAATGACGAACTTAAATCTTTAGTTTGAATGTCAAACGCTGATTTTAATGAAAAGAGTGTTTGAATGTCAAACGTCGGGTTTGAGTCGAAAATGAGCGTTTGAATGTCAAACGTCAATTTTTCGTTGTTTTGAAAAGGAGTTCGAATGACGAATTTAAATCATTAGTTTGAATGACAAACGTTGATTTTAATGAAAGGAGCGTTTGAATGCAAACGTCGATTTTGCGTTGTTTTGAAAAGGAGTTCGAATGACGAACTCCGATTTTGAACCGGGCATTACATTGTTACCAATTTCATGAAAAAAGCATTAAATGATATGTGATCGACGAGTTATTTTGTGACTCAGACTTTTATAAGTAAATACTATCACAAGCCAAATGGCTCCTGACATGTAAATGACAAGATTTAAAAGTACTGTATCAACGGAATCGAACAATCCTGACAAGAAAGATGCGATCGATGAGCCAAACGGCTCGGATTTGTAAAGTTGTGTAAAGTAAATAACAGTATCAACGGATCAAATGATCCAGACTTTGTAAATGACAATCACGAACCAAACAGTTCGGACGGTAAAGAACGAATCAACTGATTAAACGATCCGGACTGTAAATGACGTAAAACGTAAAACGGGACCGGAACGCCGTTTAACCCGAAATTACATCTCTTATGGGAGAGAAGATGATTAGGTGGTAAAACATATCGAGCCCCGTAGATGGCGTTACATCTACATTTTGATAGTTTCGACCGGATCGAAAATAGTGTTTGACGCTGCAGAATCGAGGCAAAACGAAGTTTTAGAGAGAGAGTATGTTACCTATGGCTAGGGATTGACTCTTTGACTCGGAAAGACGTATAAGGGATACAGTTTGGTGTTTGGAAGGTGTTTCGAAGTTTTTTGGCTCGTGTTTGGTCGGAAAACGGAATTTTCATGCAAATCGAGACGAAACGGGGCTCCTGGATGGGGTAGAACCGCCTAGAACCGTGGGGTTTTAGGAGAGGAGAAATATTTTTTTCTCCTTTAAAACAAAATGACAACCCTTGTATTTATAGGGGTGATTTGGCAAAACAGGTCGGATGGCCTAAAGCTCAATTTGGGGGGTTTTTGGGTATTTTGGAAATTGTAGGAACTTGATGAGAATTCTTGTCTTCAAGTAAAATAGGCCGGACAGCCTATCTCTTAGTTTCTTCTGGGGCATTTTGGTCTTTTTACCCTTGAATTTGATTGATGGGGATGGGAGAGGCCATGCATGCGTGCCATGTGTCCTGGTGAGTCATCAGAGATAGGTTTTTGTCCTATTTTTTCCAATTTTTTCCAATTTTGACTGTTTTCTAAATAACTGTCCAGAAAATGTCTGAAACACCCCCGGAAAGTCCCAAAAAGTCCATTTTTCAAGGAAAGTGGTACTTTTACGTATGATAACATGTGTTGAGTACACTTTGGTGTCGGTATGTACGGGGCATTCCTGGGATGTCTCGTTGACTCGAGAATGGGGAGTTTAACGGGTTTCGGTTAACCTGGAAAGGGCCAGTTAACGGATTCCGGTTAACTCTTACCGCATTTTGACGATCCAGATTTGGGTACTTACAAGTAGCCCTCTCGACGTCACTTTCGAAGGAAGTGGGGTCGTTGAAAAGATAAGGATCCAAATCGGGGATGCCTTACTTGAGAGACCCGAGCGCTAGATGGGTCGGACCCTTAGCGAAAAATTCCTACGTATCCCGAGCGGGAATCAAGCCGATCGTAGTTCATAGGTGCGAGGGTTATTCGTAGGGGCCTCGACCTCTAGGGGAATGATTTGGAGGAGTTCATCCTGGTAGAGACTGATTTGAAGGTGTCTAGACCTGAGTGAGATTATTAGGAGGCGTCTGAACCTACGGGAAACTATTCAGAGGCATTCTAACCTGAGGGAGACTGTTCGGAGGCGTCTTAACCTATGTGGAGACTGTTCAGAGGCGTCTGAACCTAAGTGGAGACTGTTCGAAGGCGTCTGAAAATAAGGGAAACTATTCGGAGGCGTTCTAATCCTGAGGGAGACTAAAATTCGTAAGGCTTTCGTGCCTTTGGTGCTGGACTTATGGGGACAACCATGGTTTGCCTGCTGAGGATATGGTGGAGATGGTGGAAATGGTTGTGTTAAACTGGCATTTTTAACAACACAGAAGTATTGACATTCCAACAACGGGGTTAGGAACGGAATGTGATCTCTGGTGAGAATGACACATTGCTGGGGAAAAGCATCCACAGTTCTAACAAAGCCGGTTATAAACTAAGGAAATTGATTGTCGTTCCTTACGAAGGTGTGTCTTAGGATCCTGCTGGAGATAAACGTTCGGGCTTACGACGGCGGCCGAAGAGGGATTGCTGTGTGGGCTTACCTTGGTTGCCGCAGAAAAAGGGATGGTCGGGCTTACGATTGACGGCCGGGGAAGTGATTTTTCACCTGCGAGGAAAAGGATACTCGGGCTTACTATGGCGGCCGAAAACGAATTGTTGTCCGGGCTTACAATGATTGCCGCTGGAAGGGAATGATCGGGCTTACGATTGATAGCCGAGTGAGTGATTGTTCACCTGCGAGAGAAGAGGATACTCGGGCTTACTATGGTGGCCGAAGAGGGATTGTTGTGCGGGCTTACATTGATTGCCGCAGGAAGGGAATGATCGGGCTTACGATTGACGGCCGGGGAAGTGATTGTTCCCCTGCGGGAGAAGAGGATACTCGGGCTTACTATGGTGGCCGATTTACCTTCTGAAGATGGTAATGAGATTTAACATACGAAGACGGAATGTTAGTGAGGACTAACGGGAATTTTAATGTCTGGAGACGGAAATGGGATTTAACGTCCGAAGACGGTTTGAGATTTAACGTCTGAAGACAGAACGTTAGTGAGGACTAATGGGAATTTTAATGTTTGAAGACGGAAATGGGATTTTTAACGTCCGAAGATGGTTTGAGATTTAACGTCCGAACATAGAACGTTAGTGAGGACTAACGGGAATTTTAACGTGTGGAGACGGAAATGGGATTTAACGTCCGAAGACGGTTTGAGATTTAACGTCCGAAGACAGAACGTTAGTGAGGACAAAAGGGAATTTTAACGTCTGGAGATGGGGCGTTAGAAATGTCTAACTGGATATTTAACCTCGGGAGAGGGGGCGTTAGAAATGCCTAACTGGGGAATTTTTTAACTTTTGCGGAAAAATGTCAAATTCGAAAAGATGAGGGGCTGAATTGGCATTTTGGCAAAAATGGCCCATGGCGTAAAAGAGGTCGGACGGCCTATGAGTCAATTTGGCTAAATTATAATCAGTCGTCAACAATTGAAGGGGAGAAAGAGAAAATTTTCATTTTCTGTCGAGAGGAAGAGAGAAAAGAGAGAAATTTTTGCCATTTTTCTTCGATCTTTGTTGAAATCTTCGAGATATTATCGCTATGGAAGTGGGATTAGGACGAAGGGGTCGGCATAGGAGAACCGACAACGAGAGAAAGATGCTCAAGAGGACGGTGCGAATGACCTCTCTTCCCATGGATCCGACCGAGTTTTACCAAGCTTGGGATAGTCACAAATCCAAGGAGGGGATTGCGAGGAAGGTAAGCATCCTCTAAATTCCGTCAATTTTAGAATTTGCATTCTTGAATTTTAGGAATTTTGACTTTAATTTAGTTAGGGTTCTTGGTGCCCAGTTTGGGGCTTTTGACCTCGCGATGCCCTTTTGTCGAAATTGATTGTAGCTTAGTACAATTGACGTTATGGATAGACAATGTAGAAATTTTGGTAGAAAAAATCCATTTCTAGGGACATTTTACAAAATTAATTTGGGTTTAATTCGGGATGGAGTAATTTTTTTTGAAGTGTTTGAAAGTTCCGATTTGGACGGGTTTTTTGAAATATTTTGAAAGTTCCGGGTTCGACGGAGTTTTCGAAATGTCTTGAAAGTTCCGGGTTTGACGGATTTTTTCGAAATGCTTTGTAAGTTCCGGGTTTGACGGAGTTTTCAAAATGTTTTGAAAGTTCCGGGTTCGACGGAGTTTTTGAAATGTTATGAAAGCTCCGGGTTCGACGGAGTTTTTCGAAATGTTTTGAATGTTTCGGGTTTGAGGGAGTTTTCGAAAAGACTTGAAAGTTTTGGGATTTTGAACCGTTAGTACTTCTACTGGGATGGAAATACTTTTAGGGAAAATGAGCTATATTTTTGTGTTGATATATTTTCTTGCGATTTTGACATGTGCATGTGCATTTTGTGTACGTTATCTTGTAGTAACATACTTTTGCCGTGTTCACCTGTAGGGGCGAGGGCCGATTGACATGTCCACTATGAAGAGTAGGGGAGACGTTGAGGCAGTTTGAGCTATGGGAAAGGTTCCCGAATGAGGCTCGTGACGGGGAGAGGAGTCCACGACAGTTTGTGATTGACTCCATCCTAGGCGGCTTTATCAGTGCGGTGGCCGCGGTGGCTTCGACGCAGAGGGTGAAGGTGCTTCACGTTGCCTTGAGCGAGTATGGGTGGGATATGACCCACACATTTGACTTTAGGTGGGGGGAGGCAATAGTGACTCCCACGGATTTTGCTGCGATTACCGGGTTGTTGTTCCGTGGCAACCCTATTGAGTGGTTTGATGGCTTCACCCAGGAGCAGCTGTCGGGACTGCTTGGCTTTGACATTACAGATGCCAGGGCCTGGGCATTTGGTATGGGCCGATGGAGGCACACTTGAGGAGGGGTATAGATGAGTATCTGGAGGGCTCTGAGAGGATGACAACAGAGTGCTTGGCCAGGGGGTTTTTGTTGTTTGCTTTGTCAGCAACCTTGTTTCCTAATGCTGACACCACGTGTCAGTTTGCTTTTCTTGGCTCCTTGACTAATCTGGAGGCCGTGAGGGGTTTTGCCTGGGGAGAAGTCGGTCTGGCCGAGCTCTTCTTCGCCTTGGACAGGTGCTCCCGGGGGGTGGACAACTCGTTCTGCTGCTTTCTGTTCGCATTGGATGTGAGTTTCCTTCTTTTACTCTTCCTTGTCTCGCTTGTACCTATATGTATCTGCTTTGTAGCTGATATTACTTTCCTGGCGTTTGACAGGTGTGGTACTTTGAGGTGTTTCACCCACATAGGTTGACTACCTGGGAGGCATACACTCTCTTATTTCCTGCCACGCTGACCTGGCAGAAGGCGGGGAGGAAGCCGATAAAGTCAAGGGAGAGCACCCGTGTGACTTACGAGGTGGTGTCTTTGGCTCTGGACCGAGACTTTTCTCCGAGGATCAACTTGACTTGGTGGAGTCGGTTTGATCACTTTGTGGTGCAGGCTGCTCGGGAGGTGACACATCAGCGGAAGCTGCTAGTGGGGCTTCATTGTGACGTTCTGTACCTGAGTGAGAAGGTGTCTTGCCGCATGCTCCGGATCTCGGTCCTCGTTCCGAGGGATCCGCCTCTTTATATGCTGTATCCCCTGGACATAGTTGGGGAGGAGTTGCAGCGATACATGCAGGGTGTGCCCCATGTCAAAAACATCATAGAGGATGCCGACTATGATATCTTTCGGAGGATGAGGCTGAGGATCCCACAGGTGCTGGATAGAGTGGGTGAGGACGCAGCACATCCCAGAGATTACCCGCTCCCCCGCACTCGGTTGGCATTCGAGGACGCTGGTGGCTCTCATAGGCGGCTAATGATTCCTATTCCGGAGCAGGCGAGGCCTCAATAACGAGTTAAGCCTAGTGCCTCGGTGAGTGTTTTGTTTTGCTTTTTTGTATTTGTAGTAGCATTCTGCCAATGTTACATCTTTGTTGTACTGTCTATCTTTTGACGGCTTTCCTGGTTTGCAGATTTTTGGCCGTACTTACGATCAGGCCATAAGACGCCTGCATGGGATGTCCAGCTATGCTAGGAGGCTTGTGGACTTCCTAGGGTGTGGTTCTCGGAGGAGTGCAGCTGTTCATGACCCGATGCCTTCCCGACCGTCTGCTGCGAGAGATCCATCTGCTTCCACGGCTGGTGGTACAGATGCGGGGCGGGACTTCAGCCAATTCTTTGGCAAGACTGCTGGGTTTGGATCTCGCCACTCCTCGTATTCGGGATACGAGCAGGGGGAGTCCTTGGAAGCACAGGCACGAAGCCATCACTTTTCGTACTTCGGTCTTGAGGAGTTTGCAGATTATTTGTCTACCGCGGATCCGGCTGCTGCGGGGCAGTATTTTAAGTGCTCGGATGACGAGAAAGACTCTGAGTAGTCCCATCAATTTCTTTTGTTAGACAATTATGTGCACCGTCTGAACATTGTTTTGTACTTGGAAGGCCTCTGGGCAAGCTTTTGTACATTTTGAGTATTTATTATGATTGTTTTTACTTATTTTTGGCAAATAAGCAAGTAGGTTGATCAAAAATAAATAATAACATGACATGATTTAAATAATAAAATTTGAGCTGGAAAATTTTATAACTACATGCAATGTTATTTATTAATTGCACTGTTGCACGAGCCCGAGGTAGATGTGATGTCGGCAGTGAATGATTTGATCAGGGGTAAATGTGCTTTGGTCAAGGCTTGAATAGGAGGGCCTTTGGAAATGTTTAGAGACATTGGTGCATCTGGCTGCAGAGTTGACCTGGTCAACTAGAGAAACAGGTCGGCCGGCCTATGCCTCTGTTTCAGATTGTTTAAATTGCAGTCCAGCTTCTGCAATTTGGAAATTCCACTCTTGTTTCTGAAGCTAAGTTTGATTTTTCTCCTAAATTCCTTGAAGTTTCCTTTGTTTCTAGTGGCTACATTTCCAAGGTTGTCGTCTCAGATGCAAGAACGATTTTTGGAGAGGTTCCAGACGTGGGTACAACAACACACGAGGCAAAGTAAGGGATTTTTCGAAGGTTGTTATAGAATGAGGGTGGTTTGGGCTTTGAAGGAGCTTGTACCGGAATGGGATCTTTTGAGAGCTGCGGCTCATTTCAGGGATGAAAGGAGGCATGTGTACAACTTCTCGTATAACGAGATCACGCCTACACTTGAGGATTTTTGGGCTATCCTTGGAGGACCTGAGGAGTAGCAGATTATCCTTCCTTTGACGAGCTGCCTGACCACCATTGAGAAGTTGATGTCCTTGCTTGGCGTTTCGACTGAAGAAGCATGTGGGATGCTGATACCAAATACCGATCATGTTGACATTTCGGGCCTACCCGATAGATTTTCCGATGTTTATGGGAGCGTTTCTGTGTGGGACGCTTTTGCTCTTTGCGTGGTTGCTACTTTGTTCACATTCACGTCCTTGGGGGTGTGCCACCACATTGTTCTGGACTTGGTGAGGTAGTGCCGGAGCGGAGGAGATATCGTGCCTTTGATCTTGGGCGAGACATTCCTTGGCATAGGTCGGATGGCGACCGGTAGCCGATACATGTGGGGAGGGAGTCCCGCTATGCTTACTTTGTGGTTGAGGGAGCGGTTACAAATGATGCCCGAGGTACCAGCGACATGTGATCCTTGATCTTTTTCGCGACGACCCTTGGTGATAGGAGGCAAGCCGACTTGGAGCTGATGGCTAAACTCCGCACACATCGTCTGCGATGGTGGGTTCCTCACTGGAATTTGCATACGTGTCGGGCCGTTTAGGAGGGTCTTCTCGTTGTCAGAGTTCCGGGGTGTCCCGCCTTCTTTCTACATTCCATCTTTGGTGCCGCGGCGTCTCGGCCGGAGCAGGTGCCGTTGACGGGCTTCATTGATGCCGCTACCTTTGAGGTGGGATCGCTCTTCATGGAAGATCCTTCGACGTCATTGCTTTTCATGCGGTTGTGGCACCATGCATCTTTTCCTGCCAGGGTTCTTTTTCACCGGAGAGGGGGCACTGTTCTGTCCACTCGCTATTTGAACTGGTACGAGGAGTGTATAGGGGAGACACAAATGGCTATTTTGTGGAGACGAAGTGAGCTATTGGGCCTTGACTACCGTGACAGCTCGACTTTGAGGAGGGCCGAAGCGATGGCTAACCCTCAGGATTGTACCGGGGATGATATGGCTGACTATGAGGCCAATGCTAGTCGGATGGCCGATCAGAGCACGGATATAACAACTCGAAGAGAGGCAACTCGTGATAGATCTAGGGAAAGGGCTGCGTTGGCGGCCACAGGCTTGACAGAGGCATCGGGAAGGGTCTCGGAGCCAGGTAGAAGGACTACGGGGATATTCCCTGTGAAGGCAAAGAATACCCGTCGTGGAAAAGGGAAGGGGAAGAAAGACGAAGGACCGAGTACGAGGGACTAGGTTGACCTTGCTGTCCGGAATATCCACCCACTGTCATTGCAGACACATTAAATTGATTAAGTGTTTTATTGTTGTTTTGCTAGCGTGTAGCGAGTCAAGAGTAGACCGTGCTTGAACTCATCAAAGATTGTTTTAACCGTAATGAATTTGTAGGTTAAATTTAAGAGTTTTTCGAAACACAAGCGATTGGTGTTGTATTTGAAATTTTATTTGTTTTTGAGACCGAACCAATGATGGCTGCCTACGTTCCCCTTTTACAATTGGACTAAGGGGCTCAGGTCACCGTAGTTCGACACTTTTAGGTGAAATTTGAGAAAAAGACAAAAGAAGTGCGACCCTATTTTTTACCTAGATCATTTTCGGGAATGTATCTAGTTGGGTATTACTCTTTTAGCACTTTGATTTTACTGAGGGGTGGTGTATGGGGAAGGAGAGTTGACTCGTGTTCTTCCTCAAACGAAGTATCTGCGGAGCTTGCTTCCGTTTACGGGGTTAACGAAAGGGTTTTCGTCCAAATCTGCTAACTTCATGGCTCCTCCGAAGAAGATTCTTTCTACCATGAACGGGCCTATCCGGTAGGTTCCCACTTTCCGAGGGGATTGGTCTCGTGTAGGAGGCTTTTCCTTAAGCACCAAGTCGCCTTCTCTCGATGTCTCGAATCTTGACTTTCTTATCAAATGCTCGCCATTCTCGCTGTAGGCACGAGTATATTCCATGGCTTTCAATCTGCGCTCGTCGAGTAGAGCTAGTTCATCGTGACAGCTTTGGAGCCATTCGACTTCATTGATTCCGTTTTCCAAGAGGACTCAGAGGGATTCAACTGGTAACATCGCTTCCATTCCATATGTGAATGCGAAAGAAGTCTCCCCGGCGGTTCTCGACCGATGTTCTCGTATCCCCAAAGGGCTAGATGTAGCTTTTCGGGCCAATCCCGACCTCTCGACGGCCATCTTTCCGATTATTCTTGCAAGAGTCTTGTTTGTCGCCTCTACCGCACCATTAGTCTCGTGGTCTCGTAGGGAGAAGACTTGTGGCGTGTAACTCGAACTCGGCCAACAGCTTGGTCACAATCTCCTTCAAAGTGGGTCCCATTGTCGGATATGATCTCGTTGGGCACCCCGTATCTCGCACATGATGTTCTCTTTGATGAACTCGGCCACCTTCTTAGAATTCAAGACTTTGTATGATCTCGGCTTCTACCCATTTGGTGAAGTAGTCGATCGCGACTAATATGAACTCGTGACCATTGCTCCCCGGCGGAGTAATTTTGCCGATGACGTCGATTCCCCATGTGGCGAAAGGCCATGGTGTAGTCATGCAAGAGAGCTCGTGGAGGAGGAATGTGATTGAGGTTGGAGAACCGCTGACATTTGTCGCAGCCTTCGACGAACCGGATGCGCCTGCTTTCCATTGATACCCAATAGTAACCCATACGGAGGATGATCTCGTGTCAATGCTCGCGTTCATGTGCGGACCGCAGTTCCGTTGTGAACTTCGTTCATCGCCGCCGGCTTTTCTTTATTTACACACCGGAGGAGTGGTCCTCGTGGCGCTTCTTGTATAACATACCCCGTAATGACGAAATGGGATGCCGTGCATTTTAGGGCCATCATGTTTTTGGCTTTGATCCCTTCTTTGTATTTTCCATCTTCATTTGTGAAGGAAGCTTCTCCATTTTGGAGGTACCGGTAAATTTGATTGTACCAGTGGTTCGTCGATCGGTTCATGTTCAACTTCGATCTCACAAGAATAGGCGGTGTTTCCCGTCCGCCTATTCTCGAGGGGTTTTACCGATTTCCTTCGGGAATTTCGACAAGAGATGCTAGGGTGGCCAGGCATCTCGCGGCGGTTCCTGTCTCTTGTCAAATAGTGGAAAGAGATGTCCTTGAACTGAGCAATGAGCTCCTCCATGTACGTGTGGTACTTCTGGAGGCCATAATCTATTGTCTTCCATTTGTTGGATACTTGATTGATGATCAATGCTGAGTCTCCGTATGCTTCCAGCTTCGTGATGTTGCGTTCAAGAGCGGCTTCTAGGCCGGCCGCAAGCTTCATATTCTCGCCGCATTGTTGGTTGCTTCAAAATTCGCTTGATGGCTATGGGAGCGTGCTCGTCTTTAGATCGACCAGAGCATTCCAATACCATTTCCTTCTTGTTGGCTGCCCCATCGAAGAAGAGTTGCCACGGCTTGCGCCGTTGAGTGAGAAAATCCCGTCATCCGGAAACCGCGGATCAGACCTAAGTTCACCGCTTGGGAAGTCTCGCGCCGATCTCGCCATTACTCGACCCTTCATGATTTTCTTCGGTCATGTACTTGATGTCGAATTCAGCCAGGAAGAATAACCACTTGGCTAATCTCATTGATAGAGATGGCTTGTCGAAGAGATATCTGACGGTCCATCTTGGAGACCAGGAGCATTGAATGTGACTGTATGTAGTATTTCAGTTTCCCGACTACCCATACCAAGGCGGTACAAGTTTTCTCTAATGCTGAGTAGCTGAGTTCACTTCCCTGAAGCTTTCGGCTCACGAAGTAGATTGCATGCTCAACTCTGGAATCTTTCTGTTCTTGCGCCAGCATAGCCCCAATTGACGTGTCTGTCACTGTCAGGTACAGGAGGAGTGGCTTATCTTCATGTGGCGGGCACAGGATTGGGGGATTCACCAAGTATGTCTTGATTTTCTCGAAGGCTGTCTGGCATTCGGAGTCCCATTTGATGTCAGCATTTTTCTTCATTAGTTTGAACATTGGCTCGCAGAGAGATGTCAACTGGTTGATGAAGCGGCTGATGTATTGAAGTCTTCCCATGAAACTTTTCACTTCTGTCAGTGTCTGCGGTGGCTTCATGTCGATGATGGCCTTGATTTTCTTGGGATCTGCTTCGATGCCTCTTTCTGTAACCATGTACCCCAGTACTTTGCCTCGCTTGACGCCGAAGGTGCACTTTGCAGGGTTCAATCTCATGGAGTGCTTTCTGAGTCTGTTGAAGAACTTTCTCAAATCTGTCATGTGCTGCATGTCTGATCCTTTGGAGTGGATGATCATGTCGTCGACATACACTTCGATTTCTTTGTGAATCATGTCATGGAAGAGAGCTGTTGCAGCCCGTTGATAAGTAGCCCCAACATTCTTTAACCCAAACGGCATGACCGTGTAACAGTATGTCCCCCACGGAGTGGTGAAAGCAGTCTTGGCCTGATCTTCCTCGGACATCTTGATCTGATTGTATCCAGCGAAGCCATCCACGAAGGATTTTACTTCAAAAATTTTCGTGGTGTCGACCAGCATGTCGATGTTGGGCAGTGGGAAATCATCTTTAGGGCTGGCCTTGTTGAGATCTCGGAAATCCACACAACATCAGATCTTTCCATTGGCCTTGGTGACCGTCACAATGTTGGAGAGCCAGGTTGGGTACTCAATTACTCTGATGAAGCCGACGCGGAGCATCTTCTCAATTTCTTCTTTCACTTGCAGAGACCATTCTGGCTTGATCTTGCGCAGCTTCGCTGACAGCTTCGATTCTGGATCCGCAGGGATTCTCGTGCTCCACGATTGAGGGATCGAGTCCCGGCATGTCTTGGTATGACCAGCGAACACGTCAACATATTCTTTTCGAGGAGATCTCGTTAGGGCTTCTTTTTCTCGCACCGGCGAAGAAACCGCCCACTTCAGGTCTCTTTAGGCTCTTGCACCGACCCCAGTTCACTTTAGTCATAACCTCTTCGGCATCTGGGCCCGATTGTCCTCTTGGTCAACTACACGCTTGAGAACTTCTTTAATGTATTGTTCGTTTAGTGTGTCTCGCTTTCTTTATCAAGTGAGTCATTATTAACTTCTTTTAAGTTGTTCGTTAACTTATCGCTGTTAAAGTGGCAATGAGGGGATAATCCGAAAGGTCGAACTTTTCATTTAATACGAACGGGAATACATTGTTGGCTACATTATCATAGTCTTCCGCGTGAGGCCGTCGACGACTCGCAGGACCTGGACTTTGACAATGACCGACTCGCAGGGTTTGAGACTAGGTTTAGGGAGATATGGGTGCAGCCCAGCTTTGTCTTCCATTTCGTCTCGGCTTGCCCTTGGTCCGGTGAAAGTCACCCAGCTTTTTCAAAGGGCATTGCTGGATGCTTGGTGAGGATTCGGGGGTCGAGAGGCTTGGCTTCTGCCGTCCCGATCATGGCGATCATGCTGTTCTCGGAGCCCAGGTCAATCAGGTTTGGCACCTCCATGACTTCTTCGAAAAGATTTTGTAGAGTGGGTCCACTAAGAGCATCTTCCACGAATTCTCGGTTCCTTCGCTTTGGAGTTACCGTTTCGAATGTGGCCTGGCCGACCCGAACACTGCTTTCCCATGAAGAGTGTCTCGAGCCGCTCTTCTATGTCCGGGATTCCTTTGAATGAGTACTCATGCCGAACCGTGGTGGCAATTGGTCCAGTAGAGCAATGATGTCGAGGAATGCTCCCCTTATCGGATTAGCTTTGAGTCCTCTCGAAACGCTTGAGGTCCCGTGCCGCCTTTCCCATCCTTTCGTAGTCTCGTACCGACTTTTCTTGCTTCTTTCTCATCTTCATCGCTCCGCCGGTCCCTCGCCGCTCGCCGCTTCTCCTTCCGCCGCCGGTTCCGCCGTCGGGCCTCCGCTTCTCTGCCTCGCCCGCTCGTTCTCCCGCCCGCTTCTGCCGTTCCTTTGATGAAGTAGTGGGCGAGGTCGAAACCGTAAGGCCGGAGGTTGGGTGTGCTCAGAGGTTCCCCTTTGCGGGCCGCCGCTTGGTGCCGGCGAGCCTTTTTGTTTTCCCCGATGTCACCGGTGTTGGCACATAACCGAGCCCCCGGACCGTAGTGTGGTCCTTGACTTCGATGACTTGGTGTTGGCCTTGTAACCTTTTGCCGAGCCCCGCCCCGGATGAAGTTCATGAGTTTCATCATCTTCATGGCGGGAGGGATTTTGTCCTGCACAGTGGAAGGTCCACGCCGCATATTTCGATCTTGGAAGTCTCCAAGGTGAATCCAGCTTAATGCCATATCGTCATCATGCTTGATCTCTAACACCGGAATGCCGTTGGTGCAGTCCCCTCGTGGTGATTGTCGCCGTAGACCGTTGTCGCTCGTTGCCTTGCATGAACTTGATACATTGGTGAAGGGTGGATGCCACGCCGTTCATTTGATGCAGCTGTGGTCATCCTGTGATGGCCGTGAAAGTGATAGGAATGTCCAACACTTGAAATTCGGTGGGGATCATCCGCTTGCCGAACCAGATGTTTAGAGTAGCAACCCCAAGAACCGTGCAAGGAAGTAGAGTCATAAGCCTCGACAAAGATGGACCGAAGGCTTCAAATCTCCGGGCTTGATGTCAAGCAGTGTCCATCATCTTGGCGGGCAAGACATTCATTCCGTAACCTCCGTCTACCAAGACACGGGAAGGCGACGCTCGTCCAACCGAACCGTGATGTAGAGCGGCTCATTGTGATCGCCCCAAATTTTGGTGTCCAAATCTCGTGAAGGTGATGATGTTTCCATAGCGGATGTTGCCGATCATCTCGAATCACTTCTTCTCGGAGTTGCGTCCACGGGGACCATGGTGCGGGCCAAACTTTCCTCTAGCTTCGAGCTTGTGAGGGTATGAAGATGTGAGCAGGGACCACAGGAAATGTTCGCCCGGGTCTCGCTTGAGCCGAGCGAGGATCGGGTCCTCCTTTCCGAAACTTGTTTCTTCGGGAGACCGGGCCGCGGTTCTCGGCTCGTTGGCTTTTTGGTGGCCTTGGGCGGTAGCACATGGATTTGACCCGATCGGGTCGAACGTTGACGTCGCTTGGTCCCTTTGAACAAAGTTGCTTTGAGCCGAGCCATAGTCGAGGAGGATTTTTCGGCTACGTGGCCATATGTCCTCCCTCAATTCGTTGACTGTTGATGTTTTTCCAGGGGCTTCGGCAGCTTTCCGGATTCTGTAACAAGATACTGGTTTAGGTGCCTCTGCAGGGAGGGAGCATATAGTTCGCCCCAGTTGTTCGAACGCTGCGCAAGCTGGTTGCCAGATCGAACCGTGTATTGACTCCGGGAGGCTAGAGAGTTCTTGGTTCAAACGAACAATCTCTTTGATTTCTTCACGGTATACTGCGCTTCTCTCCTTCTTGTTGAGCAGGCTCATGGCATTCTGGAGTTGGGACAGGAAGTAGTCAGGGTTTGCTAATTTTCCTCCACTTTTAGCCCAGATCAGCTCTCTTGCAGTAGAGCCTTCGTCGAGTGCTAGCGCTTTCGTTTCTTCCCATGTGAGAATAGCCAAGCTTCTTTGAACCGTATGCGGCAGTCTAGATAAGCTTCCATAGGGGAGAGTTTCCTCTGCTGCTTTAACTGAGTGGTGGGTATGTCGGAAGGCGAGTATACGGCTTCCCGAACGTCTGCCCATGTGACTGGCTTTTGTCACAGTTGATCGTTACTGTAAACGAATGCTGTTGTAAGTGGAATCTCCCTGAGCAGTTGTTGGAGATGTATTTCCATCCTTCTCTTATTTTTGAATAGACCTTCATCTTTCAGTTGGCCTTTTAACTTGAGAACGGAAATGATCCGCTCCCATCCTCCCAGACCCTCGGGATTCCGGTTTTGTTGACTTCATGATCGGCTTGGAAGAGAATAGTTTCATCGTCTTCGTTCGTCGCTTTCACAAAGGGATTGCTTCTCTCGAGGAGATAAGCGCGTATTCCTCATGCCGCCGGGCTAGGTATTTCTCAGGCCGTGCCATTCCATCTCCTAGGTTGTTAGGACCGTTGACAGCCCTCCCTTGAAAAGGGGGTTTGTTGAGAAGCGATGGTAATCCAGGAAGTCGCCGTGGGCAAAACCTTTGAGGTCGAACTGGTCTAGAGTGGCCTCTAGCTTTCGTCCGAAACCGCTTGTGACGCTTTAAGGGCTTGGTCCCCGTGAGTCTTCTCGAGCTTTGTTTTCGTCCCGCAGGTGATTTTCTTGTGCAGCTAGTTCCAGAAGGGCTTTCCTTGCGAGAGCTAAACAGTCTCCGTAGGTGCGCGCTGTCTGACTGGTGTCTAGAACTGTCATCACATCCAAATCTCCAAATGGCAGAAACACTTGGATTATATTGACAAAGGAAGTCATGCTTGGACATTCTATGCGGCCTTTTTTGATCTCGGTCACCAAGAATTTTGCCCATATCTGCTTGATCAAACCAACGGGGGTGTTGAACTCTGCGATGTTGATGGTCTCGTGATCACGTTCGAGAGCCAAGTCTATCAGAGCTAGCAGCTTTCTGCCAGGATGCCTGAATTCGATGCCTTGATGGCTGGGAACAGGGTTGAACTTGAGCATGTTGATGCTGAGGTGATCATTCCTTTCTTCGGAAGCTTGATCTGTCTCACTGGGAGGACTTTTGCAGATGTTCTCAGGGTGGCTTCTGGAGGCATTCCCGAGGCTGATCTGACTTGTAACAAGGTGGGGAGCTTTGTCTCATCTGTCGATGCCTTCGTCCTTGGCGGCGCTCTTGGCTATGAGTTTGACTGACGGCACGGGCCGATTGCCGCTAGGGCTGATAACTGGAAATGATGATGAGCCTTGAGCTCTCTTGGCCAGGGCCTCGTTTACCATGATCAGGCAATCGTCGAGGGTAACTTTGGCATTGCAGAATCTGACAATAAGGACTGGATCCTTGGCATCGTCGGGATATCTGGAGAAGATGATGTTGACGAAGTCGTCGTCGGTTACATGATCAGAAGGGTTCTTTGTCGTGTCAATCAGTTGTTTCCACTCGCCGGATAACTGTCTGTACTGGACATTAAGTTTGACGATTTCCATGGTATTGGAGCCCTCATCGTAGGTGACCTCGTCGGAACTGGTGTCATCCCCGAAACTGAGCATGTGTATGTAAGGATCTTCTTGCGGATCTGCCGCGTCTTCCACTCCGGAGAGTCCTGATTCATCGCCGTCTGACGGTTCAACCCAGACCAAAGGACGTCTCGCGCCCTGTTGCGAAGCTGGTGCTGCTAGAAAGACCTCATGCCCTTCGTTTGAGAAAAGGGGTTCGGTGGGCAATTCTGCGTGTAAAACATCCCAGACGACTGCCATACATTCATCACGAGTGTGTCGGTGCCTGTTGACCTTTATCGTGAAGATTTCTTCGTCTGGCGTGGCCAGAGAGTTTGCTCGAAGGATGCTGACAAATCTTCGACCGGAGATAGGGGGTTTGTGTGCCCGTATCATTGCGATGCTCAAGGTTTCTTTCCAGTCTGAATCCAAGTTTCGGAAACGGCAGTTGAACTTGATGAATCGATCGCTTCAGATCTTCCCGCTCGAGGACGTTGACATAGTTAGCACCTCCGAACTCGAGGGATTCTGATGAGATTTGCCCCGATTGTCCTTTGGTCGGTTTGCGGGAGGTAGCCCCGGTGCCTGGCTGCGGGCACGCTTAATTGGCATTTCGGCTTCGTTTCCTATGAGGAAACTGTCTCCTCTGATGACCTCGAGATCTCCTTGTCGGTTTATGAACTTGACACACTGATGGAGAGTGGAGGCTATGGCCTTCATGTGGTGTAGCCATGGGCGTCCCAGCAGAGCTGTAAATTTGGACGGAATGTCCATTACGTGGAACTTTACTGGCACCATTTGGGTTTTGAACCAGAGCTCCAGAGTCACCGTTCCCAGGATGGGACGAGACGTGATGTCTTAGGCTTTGATAGTTCGGGCATATGGGATGATATGGCCTTCATCGATGCGTAGGGCTCGCATCTTGCTGAGGGGAAGGACGTTGACTACTGATCCATTGTCTACCAATACTCAAGGGAGGGAGATAGTGTTGAGCCGAACAGTGATGTACAAAGCTTCGATGTGTCCCGAGGCCCCTTTCGGTAGGTCTTCATCACAAAAGGTGAGCATGCTGCCATACACTGAATCGTAGATCCGATCTCTTTCTCGAGAGGGAGAATCATCGAGCCATCCATTTCCGTCTTCCTCTCGAGAGGCAAAGCTTTTGGTGGTGCCTCGGATTGTGTCGAGGTTGCTTGTGGCGGTGGCCGCCCTCGTCGCACGTTGATTGAGTGCGAGTGCCAAGTTGACTTTGACTTTCCTTTGCCGACCCGTGCTCAAGTCGGGCAAGTTGAACTCGCCGATCCCCGCGGGGATTAGGCTTCCGGGCCGGGCAAGAAGGTTGCCAAGATTTGAGATATTTCGGTGTCCTAAGGCCTGAGCTTTGGTGTCAGCAAGATATTTTGGCTTTCCCATCCTTGTCTGCTCTGAATCTATGCTTCTTGAAGGAAGAGAGGACTTGCTGGAGTAGACTACATAGTAATCAAACTTTCCTGATGGCTCTCTGAGTGTACCCACGCTGGTGTCTCCGGCTTCATATCTTTCTTTCAATTTCTGCTGAGAAGACTATTTCTTCTGCTTTCTGGGAGAATCGCCCCTGATCATGTCCTGGAACTCATACTCAAGGCATTCAGAGCAGTCACACACATCGTAATGGATGTGGACGTCTGATGAGGACTTGGCTGGAAGAGGCAGAGGAACTGGCTCTGCGGCAATCTTCTTTGGTACCCACTCGATGGAGTTTACACTGTTGTTGTTCGGAAAAGGGTTTCCGACTATATTAGGTCCACGGGGACGCTCCAACTTTCCTTCTTCTATCAGATTCTGGATCTCATACCGTAACCCCGTGCAGCTTGTCGGGCCAGGTGCCCGTGGTATTGGTGGAAGGCGCAAGATTTGCTTTTGTCGGCATTGACTACGGGATTCTTTGGTTTGTAGTTTTCAACAGGCTTGAGGAGGCCCTCTTTGATTAGTCCTTCCAGCATTTTACTCATAGGCATATCCAGCTTGAGCGTACGGAAGGCTGCTTCTTGGGGGAGTTGTTGCTTTGCAGGGCCAGGTTTCTGTTGCTCGACTGTTGTCCCTGATGGATGTAGTTGACAGAAGTATCTTTCTCTTTGCCGGGGCCGGTGCGGGATTAAATGTAGCTGCTGATCTGTATCTGTAAGACGGAGTCGTGGCCAGTTTTTCTTTGAGATCCTTTTCGATCTGTGAGCCGGCACTGACCATTGCTCGTAGATCCGGGAAGAAGTGATGGCTGATGAGCGTTCTGATGGACGGCCTCAAGCAGGACTTGAAGATCCGCATCCGTTCGTCTTTGGAGAGTGGCTCCATGATTTCGGAGAGCTTCCAACTCCACCTTTTGTAGAATTCTCTAACGCTTTCGTCTGTTTTCTGCTCGGTGGTGATTAAGTCCTCACGACTTGTTTCCCATTCCAGGTTGGATCGGTACCGCTCCAGGAAGATATTGCTAATCTGATCCCAGGTATGGCGATCTGCAGGCTTGACCCTTAGGAACCACCGTAATGCTGAACTCTTGAGAGTATGCTGGAAATGATCGGCCATTTGCTGGAGGGTTGCTCCTTTTGCTCTCATGCCGAGAACGTAGGTGTCAACATGCGTCTGCGGGCATTCGGTCCCGTCGAATCTGTCCATTTTTGGCATTCTGAACTTGGCAGGGAGAGGTGTGACCATTCCCGGATCTGTGGATCTGAGCATTTCTTGCTTTGAGCTGCCTATGCTGGCTTTCAGGTCTTTCATTTGTTCGACCATCCAGGCCAGGGCTGGGTCCAGTGGTGGACTTTGAGGCTCGGTGCCGGGTGCTGCCATATGAGAGGCAGTAATTGGAGGTGGGAGGCTTGATATATGTGGATATATGGGGGCCTTTTCTGGATTGTATCGGGGTTTGTCCCCGGTGTTTTCGAGGTTCGCAGATGGGCAACGGGTTGAACCCGGAGGGTATCGAGGATATTGACATATGCTTGAGATGGCCCAGTCACTGCGCCGGGTCAGATTGAGTGATGGGAGTAGCACTGGCTTGGCCATATATGATGGGGGTGCCTTAAGAGGTGGCAACATGGAGCCTCTGGCCTACTGCTTTCCTTGGTTTGAAGGAATCCCGTAATTTGGCGGGAGGAACCTCGGTTGAAGGTTTGAGGAGCCGATCGGGGAGGATCGTCGTCCTCGATTAGAACGAAAGTACCGTCCTGGTCGGGATAGCCGCTATACCCCGTTCATTCGTAAGCTGTACCACGAAATTCCCGCCGATCTTCTTCTCGCCTCGTGAACCTCACAGCCCTGATGGCTTCTTCCAAAGGTCATATCTATTACCGGTGGCGGGGTTCCATTCCCGTCACGATTTCTCTGAGTCTCGACATGTCTGAGAGTCTCGTCAAGGAACCGAGGGAACCGAAGAACCGTCCGATGCGGCCGTAATCGTAATTCTCGCGAGGCGCCGACCCGAATTTCAACCACTTTCTCGCTCGCCGCAGTGGAACGAAAGGCAGGGTTTAGGTTTCGAAAAGGGTATTTGGCTCAAGGTTTCGGGCTCGTGCAATGTGCAGTTACCGCTTAACGTTTACTTAAAACGTATTTTCTCAGAGTCCTAATTGGTTGGAAAAGATTGCATCTTCGTTTTCGCAACTAAACTAGGGCTTGAATCAGTTGATCTCGTCACTACGTTTATAAGCCTCTCGTTTTTCACCTGTAAATCGTCTTCCCGGGACGGACAATCCCGAGCGAGGGTCTTATAAGGCAAGCGAGTTCCACCGACAAAGGAAAAAGTGAACTTAAGGCTAGCTGGTCATGTAAACTTTCAACGTATGTGACATGCGGGTCACGGTCGAAGTCAACGTCCTTAAGTTAAGGCAGAAATCGTGCCGAAATTTCGGCATGACCTCTCTTGACTCGCTTGCGCGAGGGGCCTTAGCTTTTGGCGTTGGCCAAGTTGTGGCTGGCATGGTACATACGTTGAGGGCTTTAATGACACGGCGTCACATTGAACCTTCGGGTATGTTTTTAGCGCGGCTCCGCATCAAAGTCAAGGCTGAAAAGCTAAGACTTCGGGTCGAGAACGACCTTCGATCTCAACTTTTAAGTTTGACTTGTGAGGGAGATCGGCGTAAAAGCATACACTTAGGCTTTATGACACGAACTAAGCCAAAAACCAACCAAGGTCTTGGACGAAGTGTGACACAAAGAGTGCATGGATTACACGGGCTAGGATGGGCTATTTGGGACGACCCCGTGCGCGCTCGAAAGGTGTCTGGCAGACCAATCAAGCTGCAACTGAATGGTCATCCAGGGTTGAGGGTTGTAGTGTGCAGTGTACCGAGGCAGCAAGTGCGCGTAGCGTGCGGTGTACCGAGGCAACAGTGCAAATAGTGTGCGGTCACTAAATTCTTTTTCTGAGTAAAATAGAAATTTTCAGAATGTGTTTTAAAGAATTTATGAGCAGTTCAAAGTATAGCACAAAGAATCAAGTATGAACGGAAATGCACGAACATGTTATGATTTTGAATGAGAAGAAAATGCAACATCTTTTTTTTCGAAAACAACCCGATGTTCTGAACAACACACGCACACGAAAACGATAAAGGGTAAATGAAAGTTTGACCCACATAAATGCTTTTTAAAACGAGGGAGTTTTGAAAAAACATTGTTCGATCCCCAGCGGAGTCGCCAACTGAAATTACCCGGATCGCGCAGGGGGGACGCGGCGAGCGGCATTTCGCAAACTTGGGACATCGCCTAGAAATGAAAGGGAGAGTCACCACGCCGTTTTGTTTATGAGCCCAAACTTTGAAAATGGATGGTTTTTTGAAAGAGTGTCGTTTTGAGTTGTAGCCAAAACTTGAAAAAGGCTTTGAAAATGGAACATTTTGATTGGTAGCCAAAACAAGAAAAAAGGCTTTAAAAATGGAACGTTTTGATTGGTATCCAAAACATGAAAAAAGGCTTTTAGGACCAGAGATTGTTAGGCTCGGAGGTCACGTTACGTTTCGGGAAGAGTATGTTGAGATCACCCGAAATGCCTCGTATGACGAGTCTTTCTACCTTTCTCGAAATTGTGTGCGTGTGTGTGTGTGTGTTGCATTTTGAAAAGGAGCTTGAATGACAAGCTTTAATCTTGGTTTGAATGACAAATGTTGATTTGTGGTATAAAGCGACCATTTGAATGACAAACGTTGGTTTTAGAGTTTTGAAAAGAGTGTTCGAATGACAAACTGAAATCTTTAGTTTTAATGTCAAACGTTGATTTTAATGAAAAGAGCGTTTGAATGTCAAACAACGGGTTTGAGTCGGAAATGAGCGTTTGAATGTCAAATGTTGATTTTGCGTTGTTTTAAAAAGGAGTTCGAATGACGAACTTAAATCTTTAGTTTGAATGTCAAACGTTGATTTTAGTGAAAAGACCGTTTGAATGTCAAACGTCTGATTTTGCGTTGTTTTGAAAAGGAGTTCGAATGACGAACTCGGTTTTGAACCATGCATTACATTGTTACCAATTTCATGAAAAAAGGCATTAAATTATATGTGATAAACGAGTCATTTTGTGACTCGGACTTTTATAAGTAAATACTATCACAAGGCAAAGGGCTCGAACTTGTAAATGACAGTATTTAAAAGTGCGGTATCAACGGAATCTAACGATTCGGACAGTAAAGATGCGATCGACAAGCCAAACGGCTCGGATTTGTAAGGTTGCGTATAGTAAATAACAGTAACAATGGATCAAATGATCTGGACTTTGTAAATGACGATCACGAACCAAACGGTTCGGACGGTAAAGAACGAATCAACGGATCAAACGATTCGGACTCTAAATGACTGAAACGTAAAAACGAGACAGGAACGCTGTTTTAACCAGAAATTACTTCTCTTATGGGAGAGAAGATGATTAGGGGGTAAACGTACCGAGCCCCGTAGACGGCGTTACGTCTACATTTTGATAGTTTCGGCCGGATCAAAAATAGCGTTTGACACGTAAATAGAGGCGAAACGAAGTTTTAGAGAAAGAGAGTGTTACCTATGGCTAGGGATTGACTCTTTGACTCGGAAAGACGTATACGGGATACGGTTTAGTGTTTGGATGGTGTTTAAAAGTTGTTTGGCTCGTGTTTGGTCAGAAAATGGGATTTTCACGCAAATCGAGACAAAATGGGGCTCGGGAGGGGGTAGAACTGCCTAGAACCGTGGGGTTTTGGGAGAGGGGTAATATTTTTTCCTCCTTTAAAACAAAATGACAGCCCTTGTATTTATAGGGGTGATTTTGCAAAAGAGGCCGAACGGCCTAAGACTCAATTTGGGGGGTTTTTGGGTATTTTGGAAATTGTAGGGACTTGATGAGAATTCTGGTTCTTCAAGTAAAACAGGTTGGATGGCCTAACTCTCAGTTTCAGGGGCATTTTGGTCTTTTCACCCATGAATTTGATTGAAGGGGATGGGGGAGGCCATACATGTGTGCCATGTGTCCTGGTGAGTCATCGGAGCTAGGGTTTTTGTCCCCTTTTTTCCGATTTTGACCGTTTTTTAAATAACTGTCCGAAAAATGTCCGAAACACCCCCGAAAAGTCCCAAAAAGTGTGTTTTTCGAGGAAAGTGATACTTTTACGTGTGATAACGTTTGTTGAGTACACTTTGGTGTCGGGATGCACGTGGCAGTCCTGGGAAGTCTCGTTGACTCGGGAATGGGGAGTTTAACAGGTTCCGGTTAACCTGGAAAGGACCAGTTAACGAATTTCGGTTAACTCTTAAACAGATTTTGACGATCCGGATTTGGGTACTTACACTAGCACGTCTGATATCACTTGCATTCAGAAGGGAAATAATTAAAGTAGGAAAACATGGAAACCTAAGTCTAACCTGAGATGTGATGTTATTTACACTGCCTTAAAAACTAGTGTTGAAGGTTCATAGTATTTTGATAGTGGTTGTTCACGTCACACGACGGGAACAAAAATGTTTTTAAAGGAATATGAACCTATTCAAGGTGGTAGTGTAACATATGGTGGTGGTGGTGGCAAGAGTAATATAGTAGGAAAAGGCATTCTGAATATACCTAGATTTCTTGCTTTGAAATATGTTTTGCATGTTGATGGACTTGTAACTAATTTAATTAGTATTATCCAACTTTGTGATGACAATCTTGAAGTGAAATTCAATAAAAACACTTGTGAAGTTTTTTATTGTACCAATAACTGTGTTATGTCTGGTACTAGGTCATGTAATAACTGTTATCTTGTTGAGGATAAACAAGTGTGTCATTCTGTGAGAGTAGATGATGCTACCTTGTGGCATTAAAAGTTGGGTCATGTCCATTTTCATAACATTATGAAACTTCTTAAGGTAGAAGCTATTAGTGGTCTTCCTAACCTGGACATAAGTAAGAAAATCATATGTGATAATAGTCTCAAAGGTAAACAGACACGTGTTACCCATAGTGCTAACCAACATCATGAGGAGTACGCTGGAACAACTCACTATTTCCAACTTTTACATATGGATTTAATGGGTCCAGTTGAGGTAGAAATTTTAGGAGGTAAGAGATATTCTTTTGTCATAGTAGATGATTTTTCTAGGTTCACTTGGGTGTAATTTTTGAAAGAAAAATCAGAAACTTTTGAAAAGTTTAAGATCTTACATGCTAAAATCAAAAACATGTTTTGTGCTCTTATCATGCGAATAAGGTCTAATCATGGAAAGGAGTTTAATAATTATTTGTTTTCAACTTTTTGTGAATTAAAAGGGATTAATCATGAATTTTCGGCTCCTAAAACACCTCAACAAAATGGGGTGGCCTTAAGGAAAAATAGGACCTTGCTTGAATGGCCCGTGTGATGTTGTGTTCAGAAAAGGATTTCTAAAAGGTTTTGGGTTGAGGCCTTAAACATGGCTTGTCACAAGGCCAATAGAGTGTTTCTAAGACCCGGTACTACTATGACACCATATGAAATTTTGAATGGTAGGATACCAAAAGTTTATTATTTTCATATATTTGGGTGTGTGTGTTTTGTTCTAAATGATCGGGATTACTTAGCTAAATCTGACTCTAAAAGTGATAAGGCAATATTTCTTGGATATGCTCAGAACAGTTGAGCATATAGGGTTTATAACCTTAGGTTAAAAACCATTCAAGAATCAGTTAACGTTGTTTTTGATGACTTAGCAAGTGTTACAGGTGATGGAGTATAGGAATCTCCATTAATATTGCTGGAAGAGCTGGATGAACAAAGTGAAGCAAGTGATACCACAGGTGCTAACCAGAATGTTGCCACTGAAGGGATAGCACTCAGGTATCACCTGAAGCCAGTCTAACAACTAAAAATGACGAATAGTCTGATGATAATGGTGATGTGCATGGAGATTTAAGAAGGGATCCACCAGCTAGGATCAGAAGAGATCATCCTTCTTCTCAGATTATTGGAGAAGCAAATGAAGGGGTACGAACAAGGAACAATGAGCCTTTTAGTTACCGTGAAATGGTGAGGTATGTGTGCATGTCCACCACATACCATAAGGTAAAATATTCCTGTTTTGTTTCCTCTTTAGAACCCAAAAATGTTTCAGAAGCTTTAAAAGATAATTTTAGGATACATGCCATGCAAGAGGAACTTGAACAATTTGCTCGTAATGAAGTTTGGTGTTTAGTACCACGTCCCATTAACACTAATGTAATTGGTACAAAATGGATTTTCAAAAATAAATCGGACGAGCAAGGAAATATTGTTCAAAACAAAGCCCGTCTCATTGCTCAAGGTTACACACAAATTGAAGGTGTAGAGTTTGATGAGACCTTTACCCCAGTAGCTCGAATTGAATCTATAAGACTCCTCTTGGCAATAGCTTGTTATCTAAAAATCACCTTGTTTCAAATGGATGTTAAAGCTGCATTTTTAATTGGTTATTTAAATGAAGAAATTTATGTTGACAACCAAAAGGATTTGAAGATTCTCATCAACCAAACCACGTATATAGACTTGATAAAGCCCTATATGGCTTGAAACAAGCTCCACGTGCGTGGTATGGTCACTTAAACTCTTTTTTACTTGGATATGGCTTTACAAGAGGTGAAGCAGATAAGACTTTATTCATTTTAACCCATGGAAAAGAAATAGTCATTGTTCAAATATATGTTGATGACATAGTCTATGGCTCTATGTCTCAAACGTGTCTAAAAGATTTTGTAGAGTCTATGACATCAACATTCGAAATGAGCATGATTGGTGAGTTAACATTATTCTTAGGCTTGCAGGTGAAACAATCTAGTGAAGGGATATTTATTTCACAAAGCAAGTATGCAAAAAGCTTAGTGAAATGGTGTGGGTTGGAGGGGCGGGGGGGGAAAGCTCTAAGATTCCTATGTGTTCTTCTCTTAAACTTGGTAGAGACCCTTAGGAGGAGCTTTCTCAATCCTACCTTCATCAACCAGCTTCTGAATAAGCACCTTTAGAAGGGAACAATCATGGGTTACATGTCCAGGGTATTGATGATAGTAACAATACTTGCTGCGATCCAAATCTAGATTGGGTCTAATGGGATGATAATTGTCAAGCGGCTTTATCATTCCCCTTCGCATAACCCATTGAAAGCTTCCTCGGTTGTTATTCCCAGGTCATCAAATTCTCGTTGCTTGCACGGTGGGAACCGACCAATATTCTGGAAAACACTTTCCTCCTGAGAGCCAATTTCGATCTTCCCTTCATCAATAAGTTCTTGGATGATCACCCTCAACTGTCTGTATTCACAAGTGGTATGGCCCTAATATTGGTGATAGTAACAATATTTGCTTGGATCCAGCTTCATGTTATAATGAGGAGGGCTACAATTGACTAGTGGCTGAACCAGTCCTCCACTCACCAAAACCATGAGGAATTGATTCATAGGCATTCCCACCTTTCCCCAGTATGCTTTCTTCCTTTCCGTCTGAACTATTTTTGGAGGGGACTCAGGTATTGGTGTCCCTTGCTGGATAGGGTTCACAGCAGGAATGAAAGACATCTGATTCACAGTTACATATGAGGCCGGTCCTAAATGCTGATCATGCGAGGATGATAAGTTGAAGCCATATGAATTCATTGGTGGTAGAGAAACACTTCCTTGAAGAGGAGATTGGTCAGAGTGGAATGGTAGTGATCCTTTCTGGTTGGAATGGCCATTCTCAAAATGACACGATCCTTGGGAATCTGGCTGATACTGATTCTACAACCCAATTTGATTAAGAGAGCTAAAAATCTCGGGGACCGGTTGTCTATCCAGAATCTGAGCTTGGACCACTTGAGGTGCCAAGGGAAGAATCTTATCTTGTTCATCCTCATTCAGCCTTTTCATTACACTTCAATTCCCATGATTAACACTACTAGCATTAATGTTTTCTTCGTACGACCCATCTTCGTGACTAATTATCTTGACCCCTCAGACGCGCATAGCTTCTACAAACCTAGCGTGCGTCTCTTCCTCTCGGGCTTTAGCAACTTGGGCAAGCAATTGGGCTTTGTACTCACGGGCCATGGCAGCCTCAATAGCAACTCGCAACTCTGCTACTGACAGATCATTCATGTCCAGCTGGCCCAAAGTGAGAGGAATTCCAAACTGAGCGGATGGCATATCTCTTGCACCAGACATCTCGAATAGCAGAACAGATAAGAGCTTCGCGGAAAATGCTTTGGAGACAAGAACCCAATGACCACCGGATATCAGAGCATGCACCCAACTTGTCACCGCTACAGAGGGTAGATACGAGTTTATGAGGTAGGGGAGGAAGAAGACTTTTGAGGAAATACGGGAGAGGGAAAGGAAAATAGGGACAGACTCGCGCAAACAATTTATTTATCTTCATGTATAAATCAGTATTTTAATCCTAAGTACAGTTGGGAAAGGAGAAGCCTTTATTTACGCAAACTACACCTTGGGGAAGCCTAGGGACGCAACGTTCAAATTACACTAAATGTTTTGTATTTGAAATTAATAATAGGTAATGATACCTAAACAAGACCTAACACGATGTGAGACGGACGAGTGGTCCAAATTTATGGGGAAATTTTGGCATCATAACGGGTATTCTCGAAGAATTTCCAAGAAAAATCTGGCATGACCTCTCATCGGTGCACGGTGACAATGCGGCATGATATCTCGTTTAGGACACGCCACGGAAGTGACATGTCCCTACGTGAAACCATGTTGCATTGGCAACATGCCCACAAGGTGCAAGGTTTTTGGGAAGGTATGAGGACCTATCGTAAATTTCAAAAAACAATTCATTTTGGTTTGATTAAAACGTTGTATCAAAAACCAACCGTGGGTAAGGTTTAAGTGTGGCGCCACCTATAACGCGCTAGGGGGATAGGTTTGACATTAGACGCTCAAGCGTAGGCGAATATTATCACCGTCCGCGATGCCGTCAATTGCACCCGAGGGTTCTAAATCTATGTGGTGTAGTGTGCGGATGACTATATTCTTTTATTTACGAAAAACGAATTTTTTTTTATTTTTATTACTTTATTTTTAAAAAGAAAAAGAAAAAATACACACACTCTCACAGGGAACAAAGGGGGGAAACAACAATCAACAGAGCAATCTTGATTCAAGGGACTGCCCTCAAACCAGCACCTGAAACATGTTCAGTGACCATTCCTGTCGCGTGACACAGGAGAGCAAAGAACAAAGCTGTTGCATGACCAGGATAGTCACTGAACCAGAATCCTTGCAAAACTGGAATCAGCCCCTGCTTCTCCTCGACAAGGAACAAAGCAACACAACAAAGCATAATAAAATAGCCACAAGAAGCACACAAAAGGCACACAAGTCATAAAATCTCATAAAAATGCATGTACCGCACAAGATCATCAAGGATGCACATAAGATGAATACATTAGATGTCTAAGTGAACGAAAGCATGACCGTCTTAGTTTTGAAAAATATGTTTTCAAAAGTGTGTCCCCAGCGGAGTCGCCACTGAATGTGCGCTCGCACGAAAAATAAAAAAAAATTGGGTTTTCAAATGAAAGAAGTTAGGAGTCGCCACGCCATGTTTAAAGGTACACTTTGAAAAACCTTTTGAAAGAGAAATGGGTCCGAGGGTCAGGTTACGTGTTGGGAAGAACCGAGAGTTCACCCAACGCGCTTCGTCCGTAGACGAGTCTTTCTAATTAGACATCCAAATAAGTCAAAATATGTGCAAACAATGATAATAGGCAAGTGCGATAAACATGAATTTTATTAAACAAATGAAATTATTACAACTTGTAGACCAATTGATCAGGGAGGCCACATCCCATTACAACAAGGAGAACATATTACAACTGAAACCAAGCCTTCTGCAAAGGGCCACTTATGTCGCGTGACACAGGACTCCTCATGTCCAAATGTGTCGCGTGACACCAATGGTCACCTTTCAGAGACTTGCAACACCCAGATTACATCAATCTCAATGAACATAGAGCAAAATTACAAACTAGATTGGACATTAAAGCAGCATAGTCACCTCAAATGAATGCCAAACAAACTAGCTAACATAACTTACAACTGAAGGATGATCCCTGTAGATGGGCACGATGTGTCGCGTGACACGTGCTTACCATCTGCAGGAACCTTACAACTGAGAAACAGATTCAACAGATTCCAAATTAAATCAAGCAATTATACCAAGGCCAATCAGAATAACACGAATCATAGACAGATCAACCAAAGGAGTGTGGATATGGGAGATCCACACTCCCTTGACACCCAAATTGCAATTACAAGTAGATCACATCATGAACATGCAATTGGATTCAAGTAAACACAATTTAAATAGAGAGATGGCAGTTGCCACTTGATAATCTGAGGCGGATGGAGCCTGATTATCAAGTGGAGGGGAAGGAAATACAATGAAACAACCCTTGTAGTCCTCAACTTCCACACCAAGTTAGGTGCAAAAGTCTTCGATTCAGCTACTGGAGTGGAGGTTTAGACACAGATGAAGTGCTGGATTGAGATCTTCAAGGTGTTTAGGAAGTATGAAGGTAATTGGGTAGGAGATGTATGAGGGATGAAGGAATTGGAGGGGAACTGGTTGGTTTTTTGTGTGGGAGGAGGAGAGAGAGAGGTTCTGGAGTGATTTCTGCAGAGTGACCTTAGGGAGTTGGAATTGGGATCCCTTTCTGAGAGGGGGAGGGTCTTATTTATAGCTACTGATCATGGTCACCTTGTGTCGCACGGCACTCTGTAACCACTTTCCAAGGCTTCGAGTTGTCGCGTGACAGGAAGTGTTACCAACCGTTTTTGGTGTCAAATCTGGTTCTGGAACATTCTGGGATAATTCCCAAAAAGTCCAAAACAAATTTATTCCCTTTAGGTCCCTTGGCATGAGCAAAGTACAAAAAAGTACTTTCTTCGCGAGAAACTTATGAAATGTTTCCGGAAGTCTCGCAATAGATCGGGAATTTACCAAAATGCCCCTTAATGTAATTTTATCATATTAAAATGCACCTAGGCATACTTACACTTGGCAGCTTTCAGTTTAGTAGCAGATTTCTCGGGAGCCATCTCTGGATCTTCAGGATCTGAAGAAGGGTTGAACAAAAGAAGTAAGAATCAAAAAGGAAAAAGGGGAAATAGCAAAAAAAAACACAAAAGCAAAAGAAAGCAAAAAAGAAACCAATCCACTTAGGCTCTTCGTAGATCGCGTCGATTCTGTAGGTGCTACATTTAGATTCAAAATTAAAGAATTCGTGTACCCTCCAGTCCTAGTCGAGAATGTTAGGCTCCATCTGCACCCTGGGCTTAACAGTCAAGCCCTCTCTTAAAGGAGCTACCCCAGTGTATATCGGAAGGGCCTCATCATTGATTTTGGTGGCGACGTTAAAAACCACATCCACCTTCTCATCCGATTATTTGCCTAAGTATGTGGCTATTGCGGTCTTAAACTCAAGGGCTTCATATGAATCAGGATAACTACTGGTCAAGACCCCAAGGGGCATGATACCTTCTGGCTTTGGGAAATTCCAACCAAACCTATTGGCAATCAAGAAGATTTGTTTCTGATTCCATAGGTCAAACTTGTTATTTAGGGGGAAAGAAGGCTTTGAGAGAGTGGGCTATAGTTTTCAGGCCAAGATTACCATTCAAGATTTGATTTGTATAGAAAATATATAGTCTGGAGAGAGTGGCTTTATATCTTAGCACTCTACTCACTACAATGAAAGGCACGAGTAAGCGGATTGTATTGGGAGTGAGGTGCATGGGAAGACATTTATTGAAGGATAAGAACTCCAAGATAAAAGTATCTAGAGGTAGCCTAAGCCCATTTTCATATTGAACCCCAAAAGACACACACTCTCAATTATCATCCCGGACGTCAAAAACCCTCTCAAGACGTGTGCGGCAACACTTCACTATAATATCCCTCTGCGAGCGAAATGAATAAACATTCTGATCAAAATTGTAGATCTCTGCTAGGTCGTCTGCCAAAGTTCTGTGGGCCGAAGACTTCTTCGCAGGAGGACGAATAGAAGGAACGATCTCCGAGGTAGAATTACCAAGGTGACTTTGGTCACGAGCAAAGGTTGTCCCCTTATAGCCCTCAAGAAAGGCATTCACAATCTCAACTGCCTTTTGGACAGTATTAACAACAATCCGATCTAAGTCCTCAGGAGACACGGAGTCAGTCATCTCCTTATCCCCTGATTCATTACCCTCTACTAGGATTCGCCCTCAAATACATTCTCTCCCAATTCCAGCTCGTCACGTTAAACAGCCTCATTACCGCTGCTACCCACGTCTATTACTGCCATGGGCTGGGCAACAAGTTGAACAATAGTTTCAACCATGCCCAAAGGGGCCGCGAAATCAACTATATCCAGTGGGGCAACAGGCTCAGCAGAGGCATCAGGGTCTCAATCACCTCATTCTCATCAATCGGTTCAAATTTTGCCAGTTAGTTCCACGACTAGATGGATCAAGCCAAGCTCGCCTCACTAATTCCTTAGCGTTCTAGGCCTAGTCCCTATCATGGGGAAACCTATAGAGCACACCCATTACAAAAATTCCTTAGTCGGTGGATATCATCTATGGTTTGCATGGGCCCATTAATATAGGCCCTCCTTTTGGCCTCCCACAATTGGGGTGGGACCTAATTTCCCCAATAATATTTCACGGAAAAATAGCTAAAGGTTTCAAGGGTTAACCAATGCATGATAGTAAGGATAGGAGAAATAAAAGAAGAAACAATGAGGAAAACTACATGAGAATTAAATCATGAATGACGCTCAAAAAAAGTTGAAAATTTTCTCCCTCTAAAAGCTCAGATGGAAAGAAAGGAGTCATAAAATATTGTAAAGGAAAGGGGTTTTCGTATTTATAGGCCAAGAATGGTTCAGTTAACTCGTATTAGTAAGCCACCTGACCAAAATTCCCTCGCTTGGAGAACCGAACGAGTTTTAAATCTTGAATTTATGGCGGTTGATATTTATGGCGCCTTTTGAATTTCGTAAAACGTCCCATCCATACGTAACACACGCTGATGGTTTGACAACTCTTGGGCCCACTTTTTCTTCTCAGGGAAGCATCTTAAAGTTTTCACCAACTTCACCAACACAACACACGTGCAACGCCACATGTCGCAAGAGGGGAGTCTCTACCAAAACTATAACATAATTTTACAAAACATTTGCTCGCGATACTTATCGAGCTCCCAGATCGAGCTCTATATATGGCTTCTCGCCCTGACCATAAATAATCTAGCACTCAAAATAAGGTGCCAGTGATGAGCCCAGACCCTCTAGGCCGGGCCCAAGATCGCTCTGATCGCTATAGATCACGATTTCGTACGAGCTCTAACACCAACCGCAGACATGTCCCTTTCGTATTAAATGGCATACATCACGTGCATTATAGCGTCGAACTAACTGACACTGAATCCTCTGTCCCTTGTCCTTTCATAGAAATCCTCTACAGTAATAGTGTCCTTTTTTCGTACTTACCTATCAGACTCTACCACATGTTATGAGGTCAAGACAAATATTCTCAACGGTCAGGATCTTATCCAGCGGATCTCTCTCTTTCTCTCTACACTATAAATACTCTATCTTATCCTCTGGGGATAGGTAAGTCATTTTATCTAAACCAAAACATACACTCACACACTAAGGAATTCCAAGCCTTAGTCTCTATATATTCCTCTGAGATCTCACTCTCACAGACGAGTGCATGAGCCGGAATCAACTCCGGCTTGTTCTCTAACGGTTTTCTTCTTTGGTTGTGTTAACATGTTCAGATCACATAAGAGTCGGTTATCCTCAAGTGAGACCCCCTAAAAGTTGTGGCGTCATCAAAATCCATCTGAGCCCTTCTTAAATTTAAAATACTTCTTTTCCATAAATTTTCTCTTATAATACTTTATCATTTATTTTTGGCTTAAATTATAGAATTCTAATTCCCATTGTAACATTAAGAAATTATTAATAAAATAAATTCATTCAAATATATTTTAATATCTTAATGTTTACTCTATCATTTTCCATGCATGGTACATTAAATAATGGAGTATACGTTACAACAAAAATGATTGGTTGGAATGATGTTATTAGGGTGAATAATTTTTTTGACCCATGAACATAAATCTTGGATCAGTCACTGGACCTCGTTGTCCATTAGTTGATGGAGAGAGTAACATGAAATATAATTATAGTTCCGTGAAATTAGGTGGAGACAACAGAAATTAAGTTAGCAGATAGAGAATTACAAGAATAGGTCTTTGTGATCAATAATGTGGTGTGAGCATCTGCGCAAGGTGCATCAAGTTGGTGCACATAACAGAAAACAAATGTGTGTACAAATGTTAGACACAACTGTCTATATAACTATAATATGCAGCGAAATAAAAACAATAACTGGTTCAACTTCAGCAAACAAGACTTTAATCATAAAAAGGATTTCACTATTAAAGATCTGAGTTATAGAATCAAATAATAATAAGTGAAACAAAAATATAAAATAGTAAAGCAAGTCCTAATCAACTTTTAAACAATGAAAAATCTTCCTTATTCAAGGGAAGCCTATTTTATAAATAAGTGTTTGGGGTAAAAAATCACCTTCAGCATGCTACAACTTGGCATTACATCCTGATCTCACATCCTGAAACAACAACTTGGCAATACGACATGGTTGTAAAGCAAAGCCATCAATTTCCTACCTTTCAGGGGCCGTTACTGCAGACTGGGTCAAAGATCTTCAATACTCATTAAGGGATTCTACCAAACGGATCATCCTCAACCTCTCACGGATTTCATGGAGGAAAAAGAGGAAAGCATTAGATTCGTTACAATCTTTATTTCCATGTTGTTTAAATAGGATTAGATAGAAACATGTATGCTCTCTGGTGGAGAAGAACAATTATACACACTACACCAAGAACACACACTCACCTATTTGAACACTTGTAGTATTCATACTCACCATCCATCATCGTCTAATAAAATTCCATTGTTCCGAGGTTTTATGCTGGCGAACAAGTTGTTCAAGGGTTTTCCTCGTTAAAACTATTGCCTTTACATCTTGAATGAATGTTATGATATTCCATGGTGCCCCTTTCTCATCCTTTAGGTCAAAGTGCCTAAATTTTGTCAAAACAATTTGGCACCCACCGAGGGGCCCATGGTTTTTTGATTTGCAAAAGGATTCAAGATACTTACCGAAATGCCTTAACCATGGGGCTATCCTGTTTTGGACAAATTTCAACAATTTAATTTATCTATCAAAGATGTTTGTGCATAAATGGAATTTAATTCACAAAACAAGAAGAACACGAAGATGTAACGAGGAAAACCTTTGAACAATCGTTCGCAGGGAAAAATCCTTGGGAGGCTTTAGGAAAAGTCTACCTTAACCAAAAAGTGATATTGAATTTAGTAGCTTGCGAGTACAAAGTGCAGTATGAGGGAGGAATAGAGTGTGTAACGTGAATACATATGCATTTTAGAGGGATTATATATTTATATGCGTAACTGAAATAACAACTTGAATGCTCTTCCTGATATTTTGCCTAGAATCTCGCCCTCTGTTGATGATGATCAGCCATTATCTCTTTGGTTGATAAATTGAGTTTTTATGGCGCCTTTGACTAAGTCTTTGAACGGTCATGAAGGTGGATCATTTATTTATAACTATGTTCCTGAAAAATAGGGAATACACAACAAATAATTTCAAGGCGTTAGTTCAAGATGTAAGTCAAGATGTTACCTCAAGGTGGATGATCAGGATGTAGAACATGTTGAGTAAAAATTTTAGGGTGAAACAATTGCCCCAAAATATTAAGGCTTTTCCATGTTGAATACGGAAAGTTTTAATATTTTGCCAAATGTCGCCTCGGTCTTGCAAGGGAGTTGATGATGTGGTTGGCTTGCATGGCTTACGAGAAATTAGGGCTATTATAGGCTTTTGTAGGTGCATGTAGCAGTCTTTTCATATTTATTTGATGTTTAAGGGAGGAAACTGAATTTCCTCTCTCAAAAAATAGTCTCCACCCTACCGGCGCTAGGTCATCGTCCACTTTCTGGTGAGTTTCTTCTCTCTTGCTTCTCCATTTCTTTCCGGTCGCCGTTATGGGAAAAGGCAAAAGAGTCATAGATGTTGAGGCTTCCCCTCCTAAGGGGTTTAATGTCTAGGGTTTATTAGGAAAAAGGATGACAAACGGTGCAGTTTCAGAGCATCCCACGTTGATGCTCTAAAGAGGAATAATGTGTTTCCCCCCAACGCAGAATTCCTGGTGCCTGGTGAATCTTGCAGTGTTGACTGTATTTCCGTCGATTGGGTAGGCTTTTACGAGTACCCATTTACCATAGGTTTGAAATTCCCATTTTATCCCCTAATCACCCGCTTCTTCGAGGCCACCCAACTGTCGTATTGCCAATTGATGCCTATCGGCTGGCGTACCTTGCATACCCTAGACAAAATTTCGACTGAGCACGGGGTTTTTGCTGGGTTAGAAGAGTTGGCCTTGGTTTACGACATTAGGGCATTTGGCAATGGCAGATATAATTTTAGGATCAGGCCGGGTAGAGACCCCTTAGTTTTGGGTTTAGATGCAGCAGATAGAGGGTGGAAACACAAATATTTTTATGTGAAGAAGGCGAGTCTGGAGGGAGGCAAAGAGATGGTGTCCGCTAGGAACCGTCAAGGTAGAAATTGCTTAGTGTTCCACTTACATCTTCCCATTTTGATTGATTTTTATTTTGGCAGGTTGTGCTTGCTTCTTTCTTGTGTAGTTAAAACGTTGGAGGAGTTGTTCCCGTCGTCAGATGATATTACTGCTAATGTGGACCTAATTTTGAGCCTGTTTCCTGAGTCCTTGAGTAAGTACCGACCTACTCCCATTGAGTTTATAGGAGAAGACTCAAGAGAGGAGGAAAAAGATAGCAGAGTTTCTGCTAGTGTTAGCCCCATCAAGATGTCATCTGGTAAGATCTCCTTCATAGCAAATAGTTCTCCTGATTATTTGGTTCATCCTTACAACCTTTCTTCCTTTCATCATGTAGTGATCCGTTCTAGAGCAGGATTCGATGTGAATGATATAATGTCAAATTTAAGGGCTAAGGTGGGAGTAAAGTTGGAAGGAGGTAAGCCCCCTATCCCGAAAGGGGATAGCTCAATCAAGGCAGGTAAGAAAAGAAAGTTGGATGATACGGTGATCGTGGTGGAGGATGATTTGAAGATAGAGAATGTAAGGGCTAATACGGAGAGCTCTTTCGAGAAGGTAAAACTCCTTTATTATTGAGAGATGTATAGAATTTTCTAGGCGTAAATCATTTTACAAGCGAACATGCCTTTCCTGTAGGTGATGAAGTTTATGGATTTTTTGTTGAAATAAGTGGAGGTGAGAGAAGATAAGATCAGGATCTTGACACAGAAAGCCAAGATGGAAGGTGCAAAGGTGGAGCAAGCGGAGAAGGAGATGGGAAGTCTTACTACCAGGATTCTGAATGTAGAGGAGGAACATATCAAAGAATTGGAGGAAGTAAAGGAAAAATTCATGGACGACGCCACCAAGTCAGTAATGGAAAGCAGGATCAACATGATCAAAGAATTTGATGCTGGAAAACATAGTGTGTGGAGGATTGAGGATGAAGTGGCTATGTTGAATGCATTCTTATGTGAAGCCGTGGATGCTGGTGAGGTGAATTCTCATGATGTCAAGGAGATTGAGCAGGGAGGAGCAGGAGGGAAGGATAAAGAAGAAGGTTGTACGTCCGTCAAGGAGGACGAAGTTAATGAAACTGGTGATGTACCTACAGCATGAAAAAACAATTTCTCTTTTGCTTTTTTAAAGAATGGTTGTGTTTTATTTTGCCATGCCTTTATTGGCATGAAAATTTGGGTTTTGGAGTCGGGGTTTGCCCCTAAGACATCTTCATATTTGTGGTTCTGTAAGCGGCTCATAAGAGTCCAAACATTTGGTTTTGATGGTGTTGGGTTGGTCCAACACCTTAGTCTTTTGGTTATCTTTTACTTATCGTAATGGTATCTTGGATATTTTTATACCTTCGAGTATTTTTATGCTGGGTACGGAAGGCCACACGTATTAGTGTCGTAACCAATAAGTAAAGATAACATGTAACGATTTTATAACCAAGTTGTAAAGATAACATGCAACGATGTTATAACCAAGTTGTAAAGATAACATGCAATGATGTTATAACCAATTTTGTGGGTGACATGTAGAAATGTCAACTTTCGGTGTCCCTTAGGTAACATGTTATTGTTACAACCCTTAGTCCACAACTTAAATCTAGAATAGCAGACATAATTCTCTCAGCAATGTGAATTAAGTTCACTTTTCTAATTTATGTTTGAAAGACATGTGCCCAGGCGATAATGCAATCATGACTCGGTAGGTACATTGTTAAATGCTCTTAAGTACAAAGAGGTCGTGTACCTTACGCCATTCTAGATAAGCTTTGACCCTTCCTTGCTTTTAACATATTACTTCTGGTGATTACACAATGACGGGGAATCTTCATTCTGCATCACAGAAACATGTTAGGGTTGGGTGTTAGCTTGGCTAACACCCCTCCGATGCTTAAGTCAGTAGGGGTTTTGATTGAACAAAAGGAATAATAACTTTGAAAGAAATATAAATTATTTTAGGAAGAAGTTCATACCTTGGCGTTAAAATTGTAATAAATTTTACCTTACATGTAGTGATGTTTAAGATGTGTCACATGGTACCTTATAGGACAATAATGGTGCCATCTTGAAGGCCTTATAAGGATGGCAGCTTACCCTAGTTCCAACTAGTCGATCAACAGATAGGTTTTGACATCTTCATCTTTATGGACTCTAGGGCGCCCTAAACCCTCTTCTTCATAAGTCACGCTTAATGAGAAGTAGAACATGCTTTCATATCCATTTTTGTAACACTCCTTGGCAGCCTGCTGGTCTCCCTTTACTTTGATTACACCCCAAGGCGTTGGCATCTTGACACATTGATGGTACGTAGATGGAATTGCTTTCATGTTATGGATCCAAGGCCTGCCCTAGATGACGTTATAAGAAAACGGGCAATCGATCACGTAAATCCTCTCCATAGAGTTCATTCCCTCTACATAGATGGGTAACTTGATTTCTCCAATTGTCTGTTTGGTTTCTCCACTGAAACCTACTAGAACGGAGGAATTCCTTACGACCTCTGATAGGGGAATCATCATTTCTTCTAAGGTGCTCTTCATGATTAAGTTAACTGAACTACCATTGTCGATTAAGATGCGTTTAACCTTGCAGTTGGAAATCTGTAGGGTGATGACTAGACAGTCATGGTGCGGGTCCAAGACATCCTCTTTATCATCATCATCGAAAATGATTTGCTCTCCTGGCGAGTGATCCGGATGTCTAGTTGGTAGTTCCATCATGTCTTCTTTGGAATCTTTAGCATGAAATTTTTCCACAGAATACGTGGTGCCACAAATATCTGAACCACCTGTGATAAAATTAATCACCTTAGTTGTAGGAGGTGGTGAAGATGGAGCATCGGCTATGGCTTCCTTTGTTTCTGTCCGTCCTTTTATTTTCCCAAGCAAATCTTTGAGGAGTCCTTTTGAAAGTAAGTAGCTAATTTTTTTTCTCAAGGAGATGCAACTATCAGTGGTGTGGCAAAAATCTTCATGGTAAGCACACCATTTGGATTTGTCCTTCCAAGATGATGATCTATCAGCTGCCTTTGGCCATCTCGCCTTGCTACCTAAGTTGTCCATCTTCTTCTACAACATTAACTTTAGAAGAGTCAGTTTTAGAGTAGGGTTTTCCCCTATTAGATCGATAATGGGAGGAGTCTGCCTTTTTGTCAGGATTCTAATATGTAGGTGTCTTCTTTGACGCCTTGCCATGAATCATCTCGTCTTCCTCCAGCCTGATGAAACGAACAGTTCTTGTCATGACTTCTTCCAAAATTCTAGACTGGAACATGAACAGATCTTGGTAAAACGGTGATTCTCTCTTCAAGCCCATCCTGAATGGTTCTGTGGTAGTAGACACGTCAATGTGAGGAATGCTTACGGCTTCCTTATTGAACCTGAACACGTAATCTTTTAGGGTTTCATCAGGCTATTGTACAATCCTGTAAAGGTCACTCGTGAGTTTTTCAAACACACGGTTGCAAGAGAATTGATTAGGTAACATGTTAATTAATTGAGAGTAAGATGAGATAGAATTCATAGGCTAATTAGTCAGCCACATCAAGGCGGGGCCAGATAAGGTGGATCCTAAGCCTCTGCACAAACAAACTTCCTTAAGATGCGGGGGATGCTAATGATGTGCATTTTTTCTTGTACAGGGCTATATGCTCCGCAGGGTCCGTTGTGCCATCATATTGTTTCATGGGAGGTACTTGGAATCTCTTAGGGATCTCTACCCTAGCTATGGCAGGAACAAAACGAGAATCATGATGGCTGGTTGGAGATGCTTGGTTGAAGGGCAAGGTGACTCCCGGAACCTTCATGAGGATGTCCTTGATTTGCTGCACTTCTCTTGCAAGGGTGGTATCTGCAACAGGGTTGGTGACAACAAATGGATTGAAAGGAGTATTGAACGCATTAAAACTCCCAGTTTACCCCACAGGAGGTGGGGTTGCAAAGGTAAAACATGTTGACAGCGGCATCGGGTTGGACGTAACAGTGGTGCTTTCCGTATGAACAGTGCTGAACATGGACATGTTTCCTTGACCATCCCTTGCACTCGTCCCAGCATCTGAGAAAAGAGTCCTAGGCTGCAAAGGTGAGGTCTTCAGGATGCTGACTATTGGAAAGCTGCACCCTGAAGCCGATAAATCTTGTCGTAGTCTGTCAATATGATTGAAGATCATCTGATTGGTATGTTGCTTTCCGTCAATATGGTCTTTCAACTGCTGCATCATAGTTGTCATGGCAGTTACAACTTCTAGAGAAATTCCAGGCAGCGTCATGGATGAAGATCCTCCCAGATTAAGCCCTTGGTTTTGAGATGTAACAGTGCCAGATCAAATAGGTGAGTGTATGTTAGTCGTCATGGGCAAGCTTCACGTATTGGTTCTTGCCCCAGCCGTAATGATGGGGGTAGATATTGCTGAAGTAGAATTGCTCATCTCGATTGGAATCTAAAAACCCAAAGTTCCTACAGACGGCGCAAAATTGTTTTGGACAAATTTCAAGAATTTAATTTATCTATCAAGGATGTTTGGGCACAAATAGAATATAATTCACAAAACAAGATGAACACGATGATGTAACGAGGAAAACCTTTGAAAAATCGTTCCCAGGGAATAAACCTGTGGAGGCTTAAGGAAAATCCTACCTTAACCAAAAAGTGTTATTGAATTTAGTAGCTTGGGAGTACAAAGTGCAGTATGAGGGTGGAATAGAGTGTGTAACGTGAATATATGTGCGTTCTAGAGGGTTTATATATTTGTATGCGTAACTGAAATAACAAATTGAATGCTCTTCCTGATATTTTGCCTAGAATCTCGCCCTCTGTTGATGATGATCAGCCGTTATCCCTTTGGTTGATAAATGGAGTTGTTATGGCGCCTTTGACTAAGTCTTTGAATGGTCATGAAGGTGGATAATTTATTTATAACTCTGTTCCTGAAAAATAGGGAATACACAACAAATAATTTCAAGGTTTTAGTCCAAGATGTAAGTCAAGATGTTACCTCAAGGTGGATGATCAGGATGTAGAACATGTTGAGTGAAAATTTTAGGGTGAAACATATCCCAACCTTTCTATCAACGTTTAAAAATCCCTATGCAAGGATCATCAGGAAGTACTAACCCATCTTTTTATTCTAAAGCTTAAAATTGCTATTGTTACTCGTGATACAGATTCCCAACAACCTGGCAAATCCCTAGAGCACCGTTCCTAAGTATTCTGGGGCAAGGTTCAAACACCTCCCAAGAAACCAACACCCACTATAAGCAACTGAGGGCAATAAAATGATCAGTCCAAAACACCATTGGTCCTAATTAAGTTGACCAACCGGACTAGTGAGTGCCAGGTGTGGAAAACTTTAGATTAACAACGCGAAAGCCCTTCTATTAGTGTATCACCCATCTATCAAGTTGCCCACATAACGAGAAGGCAGTATGGCCTGCTTCAAGTAAGTTGTAGCCATTTCCAAATTGAATACGAGTCGTTACGATTATTTCAATTATGATGTTTCAAAATGCAAGGTATACGCCTTTCTGATGGTATAAAGATTTTGCATCTTTCATAAAGTTCTTTAAGGTTATTACACCTTCGCTTGGGCGCAAGCTTTTCGTGTTTTAATTAAGGTGTAGGTGGGACAACATGTCATGTACATTTTGATTACCCCTTTTCACTTAGTTAAAATTATGGACTCAAGTTGAAATCGTCAGGATGTAACATCAACATGTTACCATAAAAGCATAAGTTTTACATCTCTTTCCATTCAAACTTTCCCCAAAAAGAGGATCAACAACCTGATCCTAACTAATATATTCAAAAATCCACAACTTGGCTTCAAAAACATATAAACTACCCAAAAGTCTATGTCTAAAAAGGACACCACAATCTAATACAACCTAAAAAGATTTATCATCTAAGCGAGGACAAACCCCTCGGCAAAAATATCAAATTGTTGAACCATAAAAGTATTTTTTAGAGGGCCACCCCCTCAATTAAAGTTCAAAATAAAACATAAAATTGTCTTTTGAAATTGGCAGAAACATACCTGACCTCACCCCTGTTTCTTCTCCTCCTCCCGGGTTTCATCAACTTGTCCCTCCTTGCCAGCATCTTGAACCTTTGAACCCACTTTCCCAACATCAACTGCTTCACCTAGAAACACATTCATCATTGCAACGTCATCTTCAATGCTCCACTTGATGTGCTGCCCCATTTCGTACTCCTTGATCATTTCTATCCTACTCTCCATTACCGTCTTGCTAGCATCGGACATTAACCTCTCTTTAGCAGCTTCCAATTCCATCACATGTTCCTCAGTGGTCGTTGACAACTCTTTCATTAGCTTGGCAATCTCATCAGCATAAACCTCTACCTATTTCTCAGCCTGTGCAGCCCTAAACGCCTCGAACTTAACCTTTTGATCAAGCACCTTGATCCTGTCATCTCTCACCTCAATATCCTTAACCAAGTGAGCCACCAAATTCAACGTCTGCATATTTAGAGACTCTTAGAATTTTATACAAAATCGTAAAGACGCAGGAAAAGAAGAAGTGATGTTACCTTCTCAGCACTAGCCAACGCATTGTCAGCATGACAACCATCCTTATTCAACACCTTCACCACTTCAACCTCATCCATTTTTCTCTTTTTCTCAGCCTTGGAACTTTCTCCTTTCCAAAGCGGAGGCTTAATGTCTTCCTTCTTCACCCCCCACTTTTGCCCTAATCCCGGACATAATATCCTTCACATCAAAGCCAACATGGGGACGAGAAACTGCAAAACAAAGAAGCAACTCAATTAAGCAAATGAACAAACAATGCTGAAAGAAAGAGAAACTTACCGAATGACATCCTATGGGAACACTCTTCCAACAACTTGTCTGACTCTATTTCTACACTTGCACTTTTAGAGATGAACACGATAGGCAGCGAAACAAACTTGCGTGACTCCTCAGGTAGAGTTCATACTTTCTGAATGATTTCCAAAGAGTCATCGAGTTTGGGAAAAAGATCACTCAACTTGAAGACTGCAAAGACAAATGAAATTCAATCAACCTGAAGAGAATAAGATGGGCAAATAAAGAAATAAAGATAACCGAACTACCTTCCTTCCTCCACTCATGAGCCACATCCTCAAGACCTTCTATAGTGTCCCTTCTCACGAAAAAAAAACCTATTTTTCCAACTCCTAAACTAATCTAAAGAATCCACTATCAAACTTAGGGCCTTGCTTTTCACCCTAAAACCAAACCTATATGTACCATGGGTCCTAATGTCATAACAACAGGCAAATTTCTCTAGGCCAACCCTTAAACCCATCTCATCGCTCAACCTGTCCAAGGTAGCCAAAGCCCTCTAGCCAACAGCATGAGTTGACAGTAGGCGAGGCCAGTAATCTTGAAGAAACAAGTGATTAGAGGGGAAAAGGGGAACTTGAGTCAAATGGTAAAAGGATATTCAAGAAAGAAAATCCAATCATTCGAAACACAATCAGAAAAAAGATTAGGGTTGGGATCCATAAACTCCGCACCCACGGGAAAAGTAATTTTTTTTTTGAAGAGTTTCAATGCTAGCAATAGACATGGCACATACCTCATCTTCAGGACGGTCCATAACACCTAATCGACGGAAACCAGGGGGCAACATAAAACAAGGGCTAGCGGTCTCCTTAGATTTACCCATATGGGACAAGAGAATGGTAACAAAGAAGATGAAGGCTTTTGAAAGGAATGGAGAATCATCGGAATGGGAAGGGCGCTTCTGAGGCTTGCCAAATTCCTAAGCCCTAGGTATTGGAAGTTGTCGCGGTAAGGGGCTGCCAGGTAAGGGGAAATGTGGGCGCCAGCAGAAAAATAGTTAAAATTTTAAATTTTTTAACTTCTTTAAAATTTTTTAATTTGGGGCCTATTGGTTGGGGAAAAAAATCACCTTTAGCATGCTACAACTTGGCATTACATCCTGATCCCACATCCTGAAACAATAACATGGCAATACGACACGGTTGTAAAGCAAAGCCATCAATTTCCTACCTTTCAGGGGCCGTTACTGCAGAATGGGTCGAAGATCTTCAATACTCATTAAGGGATTGTACTAAACGGATAGTCCTTAACCTCTCACGGATTTCAAGGAGGAAAAAGAGGAAAGCGTTAGACTCGTTACAACTGTTATTTCCATGTTGTTTAAATAGGATTAGATACACACCTGTATGCTCTCTGGTGGAGAAGAAAAATTATACACACTACACCAAGAATACACACTCACCTATCAGAACACTTGTTGTATTCATACTCACCATCCATCATCGTCTAATAAAATTCCATTGTTCTGAGGTTTTATGCCGGTGAACAAGTTACTGAAGGGCTTTCCTCGTTAAAACTATTTCCTTTACATCTTGAATGAAAATTATCATATTCCATGGTGCCCCTTCTCATCCTTGAGGTCAAAGTGCCTAAATTTGTCCAATACAATAAGAAAAATGAAGAACTTCTAAGAAATCTAGATGTGTGTTCAGATGTAAGACACAACTGCACAAACCTAAAAAACTGTCTTGAATACGAGAGATATGAGGAGATTTCTCTTTCAAATAATTCTTGATGCGTAAGTATTCTCTTTGCTGAATGATCTGTATTTATAGGCAGGTGTTCGAAGCCTTTAAACAATCTCTTCCTTCATTTTAGCAATCCTAATCCCATAAGGAAACAAACGATTGACACTACAAAAAATAAAGAGATCTATTAGTATTGTTATTCCTAAATTAACCAATCATAACATATTTACATAAATAAAAGATATACACAAATATGTACAATATCATTACAATAGATGTATCTAGTTTTTTGATAGGAAAGTCAAAAATCCAACTTAACAAACTTACCAATTGACTCGAATTTAGAAATTTCTACAAATCCTCACTCTTTAAATCTCCCCCTATTTTAAACTTTGTGGTCAAACAATGATTTAGAAATAAATTATTATAATCCAGATCTTAGATTTCAAACTCCCACTGAATTGGATGTGTGAGAGGATGTATAGACACATTCACGCACAAAACTGCATAGTGATTAGATATAACAAAAACTTGCAGTACAACAAAAACAGAAATATCAGCCAAAGTGTTTAAGTGATTACATAGCAAAGATTGTTTAGAATTAAAACATAATCTAAACAAATAAACATCAAAGATAACTAAACTCCCCTGAGTTGTTCAGCATCAAGCTTCTTGATCTTCATCAGCTTCATTCTTAGCTTCCTCTCCCCCTTTTTGACTAGAAAATGTAGTCATCTATTTATGGAGATTCACCTTCGGGTTCTTCAGATTATCAGTATGAGTTGGTAAAATTACTCGGATTCGGCTGCGCTGGCCCCGGCATCTCGCGATTTTGTTGGGAGGTATCGCTACATTTATTTGTAAAGTCGCCACTTCGTTTTGATTTAGCCTAAAACATTGAGAAATAGCTTTGTTTAAAAAGGTTATTGTGTGATGAGATTTTGAGTTCGGAGGTCAGGTTACGCCTCAGGAAGAGAATAGCAGAGCTCACCTAAGTTGCCTCGTATACACGAGTCTTTCGATACCCCTATTACTTTAAAATTTGTGTGTGTATGTGCTTTTAAAAATACATGTTGAATATCATGTCTACATTGTATGCTATGTATTGAAATTAATTGAAATAGTGTTGAAATGAGGCCTTACCAATGTTGGTTCGTGTCTATCTTCCGCTTGGGAATAGTGTTTGAGTGTGAATAGTGCTCTGGGACAGACCGGGATTGCTTCGGGATGCACCGATGTCTGCGGATAGAGCATCAGCGTGCCTCGGGAGTTCTAGGTATGTCCTCGGGCAGAGGTTTGGCATGCCTCTGGATTGTTGGTTGTACTCGGACAGAGGTTTGGCGTGCCTCGGGATTGTTAGTTGTGCTCGGGCAGAGGTTCGGTGTGCCTCGGGATTGTTGGTTGTACTCGGGCAGAGGTTCGGCGTGCCTCAGAATTGCTGGTTGTGCTCAGGCAGAGGTTCGGCGTGCCTTGGGATTGTTGGTTGTACTCGGGCAGAGGTTCAGCGTGCGTCGGTATTGTTGGTTGTACTCGCGCAGAGCTCCGGCTTGCTTCGGGATGCCTCGGGATTGTCCGGTAGGACTTTGGGATGGACCGGGATGCCTCGGGATGGACCGGTATGCCTCGAGATGGACCGACAAGGCTTTGGGATGCCTTGAGAGTGCCTTGGGGCAGCTAGGGAGCATCTCAGGAGCGCTCGGCGGGGCTTTGGAGTGCCTCGGAATGGCTCAAAAGGCTCCGAAAGGAACTGAAAGGGATAGGGATTGCCCCTAAGGGCTGAGAAGGGATGCCAGAAGGCAAGGGGGAGAGAGGAGAGAAGGGAGGTATGAAGAAATGAGAGGTGGAGCCCTCTATTTATATACTTGGAAAAACTGCAAAATGGTTCGCGCGGCTTGTTTTGGGAAAACCAAATTTTTGGTTTTCTTGGATTTAAGGGAATATCGTGGACTTTAAGAGGATTTTGTAATTATGTTTTCTGGGTGCAAAATGGTTTGTGCGGACATGTTTGTCATGCAAAGTGGTACGCGCGGACATCATTGCAATCTAGTTCTCATCGAGAGCTTTCCAACCATATATGGCACATCTCAATCAGAGTCCGTATGAAGAAGTTATGACCTTCGGAAGTTTGCCCTTGGTTTTTTCCATTTGCTTGGATGGAGAGCAGTCCGGATTGGGGTACTTAAAGAAGCCCCTCGGCGACGTCACTTACGAAGAAAGTGGGGTCGTCGATAAAAATAAGAATCCTGATTTGGACTGCTCGCCGGGAATGAGAAGATGACCAGGTTGGTTGGAAGGCTGGACCCTTTGATAGGATTGCTACGTATCCCTGAGTGGGAATCAAGCCAATCGTAGTTCATGTGTGAGTGCAATTTTGAGGGGCCTAAACCATTGGGGAACTATTTGTAGGTGTTTGTCCTTAGTTGTGACTATTCCTTTAAGCACCTGAACCTGAGTTGAGACTATTCCTTGAGGAGTCTCGACCTGAGTGTAACTGTTTCAAGGGGCCTACCTAAGATGGCTAATCTTACGAAAAGACATATAATCTTAATAAAAGATGGTTATTCTTACGAAAAGGTAGGTAATCTTACTAAAAGATAGGTAATCTTACTAAAAGATGGCTAATCATACGAAAAGGTAGGCAATCTTACTAAAAGATGGCTAATCTTACGAAAAGGTAGGTAATCGTACTAAAAGATAGGTAATCTTACTAAAAGACATGTAATCTTAATAAAAGATATGTAATCTTACTAGAAGATAGGTAATCTTACTAAAAGATGGCTTGTGGTGGCGTCTCTGAACATGCTGAAATATTAAGGGGCATGGTGATGTCCTCATATGAAGTTGTGAGGATGTGGTAGTGTCCTGAGATGAAATTGTGAGGACGTGGTGGTGTCCAAAGATGAAGTTGTAAGGACATGGTGGTGTCCTGAGATGAAATTGTGAGGTTTGTGTGGACGTGGTGGTATCCTATGTGAGACTGTTTGAGGGTGTCTATACCATATGTAAGACTGTTTGGGGATGTCTACCCACTGTTTGGGGGTGTCTACCTTAAGCTGAGACTGTTCTAAGGCATCTAGACCTAACTTGAGACTTAGTTCAGGAGTATGACCCTAAGTTAAGACTATTCTAAGGCATCTGGACCTAAGTTGAGACTATTTTATGGTGTCTGGACCTAAGTGAGATAGTTTGGGGGTGTCTATCCTATGTGAGACTGTTTGGGGGTGTCTACCCTATGTGAGACTGTTTGGGGGTGTCTACCCTAAGTTGAGACTATTTTAAGGTGTCTGGACCTAAGTTGAGACTATTTTAAGGCATCTGGACCTAATTGAGACAGTTTGGGGCTGTCTACCGTATGTTGAGACTATTCTAAGGCATCTGGACCTAAATTGAGACTTAGTTCAGGAGTATGACCCTAAGTTGAGACTATTCTATGGCGTCTGGACCTACGTGAGACTGTTTGGGGATGTCTACCCTAAGCTGAGACTATTCTAAGGCATCTGGACCTAAGTGAGACTGTTTGGGGGTGTCTACCCTATGTTGAGACTATTTTAAGGTGTCTGGACTAAAGTGAGACTATTCTAAGGAGTCTGGACCTATGTTGAGTTTGATGGCATATTTTGTGAGTCATGTAGTGCTGGGATTCTTCTTTTATGTAGCATTTATTACTGCTATGTCTTGCATTTGAAGTTCATTGACGTATCTTTGCTATGTTTACCTCCAGGAGGAGGCGCCTTTATGAGGAGGAAGTTGAGGATTTGGTGTGCCTCTGATCAAGATAATGAGGACGTGGGGCGCCTCTGACCGAGTTGTTGAAATGTTGAGGTCGTGGGGAGCCTCTGACCGAGTTTCTGAAATGTTGAGGACCTGAGGCGCCTCTGACCGAGTTGTTGAAATGTTTGAGGACGTGGGGCACCTCTGATCGAGTTGATGAGGTGTTGAGGACGTGGGGCGCCTCTAACCGAGTTGCTGAAATGTTTGAGGATGTGGGGTGCCTCTGACTGAGTTGATGAGTTGTTGAGGACGTGGGGCGCCTCTGACCGAATTATTGAAATATTGAGGACGTGGGGGGGCCTCTGACCGAGCTGCTAAAATGTTGAGGATGTGGCCCACCTCTGATCGAGTTTGTTGAAATGTTGAGGACGCCGTACGTGCTGGCTAATGAATGGAGGGATGGCTCACCTTCTTTTTCCTTCTTCGTTCTTACTTGCGCAGACTTCTTGGAGTATCCGATCGAGGAAGGTGCTGAGTTCACCGAGGATGACGAGGTGGCTGGCGGAGGCGCCGGGATGCAGGAGTCCTTACCAGGCGGTGGTGCCGATGACTCAGAGTAGGACTCTTTTTTTCTTTTCTGTGCATGTTAGTGAAGAGAGCATCAAAATATTTGTATTTATATGCACAATGTATTCATATGTCATGAACTCTTTTATTTGCACTTTATTAGTGACAGCTTAGGAGTTGTTTCTACTTCCTTTTTTTTGTGTTTCATGCATGTTGCATGAGCTTGAAATGTTTGTGGTATATGGATGCTGAGGTAGCTTTGGCAGGTTTTCTGAGTAGTTGGGGGCTGAAACAGCTTTGACAGATTCCTGAGCGACAGCGAGAGTGATATCTCCTGGGACGTGTTTGCTTTGTGAGTAATTGCCACTCTTTTCATGGCTAGCCCCCACGGAATGTGTGCCAGCGCTTTGTCGGATGTGGTAGGCCACTGCTGAGCGGGCGAGGACATCGTTCCTTTGTCTCTTGGGGAAACTTTCTACGGCATAGATCGCTCGGGGATGGGGGATCGTTTCATGCGTGGGGGAAGCCCCTAATTTTCTTGCATTATGGTTGCGAGAGAGAGAGAGACTTCAAGCTATGTCAGTGCCTCTGACATCCTTCAGTCTGTGGACGTTTGCTCAGCGGCCTTTTGTCTTGGATATGGATCAGTCCACTTGGGAGAGATGGATGGCTCAGCTTGGCACGCATCAGATCGGTTGGTGGGTTCCTATTAGGGAATTGAGACTAGGAAGGCCTTTTTGGAAGGTTATTATGTTGTGAGGGTTCTGGGTTTGTCTTTGTCTTTTTTTCTTCACTTCGTCGCTTGTTTCAGGTAGTTCGAGATGAGGCAGGAGACTTTGCTGGGTTGGAATGACATGGCTACAACCTTAGGAGTACAGAAGCTTGAGTCAACCCTTGGGTTATTCAACATTTAAACTTGATGTGCTTGATTAATCATGAGGAGAAAGTCAACCGGTATCAAGGATCGAGTTGGATCAGGTGTGAGAAAAGGCTTGTGTGTAGGAGAGGTCATTGGTGAGACCAGGTTTGTGGATTTATATGTGTTTATGACTGGATCATTTCTGGTTGCCTACGTTCCCCTTAAGACAAGGAGCTCAGGTCGACGTAGTTCGGGACCGAACCGTGTTTGGCTTTGGGGTAAGGGCAATGAATATTTGTGCAGCCTTTGGCGAAAAGGCTCGGACGGAAGGTTGAGTGGTGAGGCATGGGCCTTGAGGTGATTCCTTGACAAGTCGTATTTGACGGCAGTTTCAATGAATCCATTGCTTCATGATCGTCGTCTTTCATCGGCGGAGAAATAATTTGAACACAACTTAAGAACTTATGACATGATTTTGCCTTTGCTTTAAATGTTCCATTGTTATCGACAACTTCCATTCTTTGAGTTTTAATTTTGCCCATCTGTCAAGCTTCTGATTGGCGGTGCTGGGTCCTTGGCCTCATTTTTTTTAAGCTCCTGCTTGAGGTTTTTTTTTTTGAAGCTTCTGCTTCTGCTTGAGCTTTTTTTTCTTTTTCCTTTTTTTTTTAAGCTTCCGCTTGAGCTTTCATTCTTTTTTTTTGAAGCATATGAGGGCGAAGGAAAGCCCCTGCTTGAACTTTCTTGATGCGCACGAGGGCGAAAGGCAAGCTCCTAGGTTGTTGTCGACATGGGGTCAATCTGTTAATGCTGAGTGGCCTTTTGTTGTCCTTTGATGTTGCCGCCGTCGTTGACTTGGTCAAGGTGATGGTGGGGACATGTTTTGGAAAGTGTATGGCTTGATGGAGGCGATTGTGTGGGGTATGGTAAGGTGTATGGGGAGCTATCAATTAACTTTCTCACACCAATTAATCAAAACATTAATCATTTGGGGAATTATATGTTGAGCAATGCAAGTGATCATATAGAACAAAACCATTTCATTAAATGTAATGTGGGGTGCAAAATAATGTCTCAAGTCTAGCAAGAAAAGAAAGATGACTTATGTACAGAAAACTAAAAAAATGATTGTAATGTCCGAGGAGGACTTGATTGAATGAGAAAAGTACTAGAACCTATGAGGTTTGACTGTATGACTTTCTTTGTGTTTTTTTAGAGTGTATAGGGGGGGGAGAGAAGACTCGATAAACTTTAGGCGAAGTATCAACAAAGAATTCTCGGATTTGCGTCTCTGTAGGCTCTTCAGCAGTCCCCCAAATTAACTTAGGTTAAATTCTTCTCGGCAGCTTGGGCCCGAATTTCCTCTTGTTTGACAACATGCTTAAAGATTGCTTAATGTATTGTTCATTTAATGTGTCTGCGTCTTTACCAAGTGAATCATTATTAACTGTTTTGATTATTTAATTTATCATTTGCTAAAGTGGCAATAAGGGGATACTCAGAGAGGTCAAATTTATTATTCAGAACATAAGGAAACATAGTTTTTGCTACAAATGCGTAATCTTTAGGTGTAAGGCCGTTAGACGACTCGAGAGACTCAAACATAAATACGACAAACTCCAGATGTTTTTTTTTCTAAGCTAGACTCTAAGACGCGAGGGGTTAGACCAAGCTTGTTGGTTGTAGGTCCGGAGGAGGCGACCCAGTTCTTCAATGGCACTTTTGACGCCCTTGAGAGGGTGCGAGGGTCAAAGGGCTTCTCACTGCTCCTTTCCCCAATTGTTTCATGGGAATTGATTTTCGATTTTTTTGGGACCGCAGGGGCGCTCTAACTTTCCTTCTTCAATCAATCCTTGAATTGCTTTCCTCAAAACTATGCAGTTGTCGGTTGCATGACCGTGGTATTTGTGAAAAGCACAATGCTTGGTTACATCCAGTTGGCTTTGGGGAATTTGGGCTGGTAATTTTCCTTAGGTTCGAGGAGACCTTGCTTCACTACATGATCGAATACCTCTCTCAAGGGCATCCCAAAATTATCATAGTGTTGTCGTTGTCTCGGGGGACCACTGTTTCTTTATCGTGCTCCATTCTGAATATAATGGACTGCTCCAGCAACCTCCCTCCCTTTGTTTGGGGCATATATTGGATTAGGCGGGGCTGGAGTGACCACCTTTTTTTGCATGCTCAGTGTTTTCTCAAACTTGGTCCCAGCATTGACCATGGCGCGAAGATCAGGATAGAAATGGTGACTGATCAGGGCCCTCAGGGATGGTTTGAGGCAGGAATGGAAGATGTCCATTTGCTCTTCATTGGAAAGCGGATCCATTATCTCGCTTAGTTTCCAGTTCCATCTTTTGTAGAACTCGCCTACAGGCTCGTCATCCTTTTGTTCGGTGCCTTGCAGATCATGGCGGTTGGTTTCCCATTCGAGGTTGGCATGGTACTTCTCCTGGAAGATCTCACTGATTTGATCCCAGGTGGAGCGATTTTTCGCCTTCACGATGAGGAACCACCTTAATGTCGTGGATTTGAGGGAATGTTGGAAGTGATCCGCTATTTGTTGTGGGGTAGCCCCTTTGTCTCTCATACCTAAGATGTAGGTGTTGATGTGGTTGTTTGGGCATTCGGTCCCATTGAACTTTTCCATTTCTGACATTCTGAATTTCGGAGGGTGTGGGACCACCTTGCTCGGATCCGTGGGCATAATGGAGTCCTTCCGAGAGTTGGCCAGTTTTTCTTACATGTTCTTCATCTGTTCGACCAACCAAGCCATGTGAGGGTCAGTAGGCTGAGGCAGGCTGCCATTTTTGGGGATGGAAACTGAAGATGGAGGTGGATTGGCTGACAGGATTGCCATTCAGGAGTCTTGGGGAGGTAGTTGAGTGTATACCATCCCGTACCTTTGGTTGTTGAAATTGGGGCCTAGGGCGGGATTACTCGGACCACCATAGGTTGTGTTCGGGAATTGGGGAAATGTTTCATTAGCCCCAAGTGGCAGTACAGTGGGTGGAAGGTTTGAAATGTTGTGATATCCGCTTGGCATGTTTGTCCCTTGCGGGCCTTGGGATTTCAAGTTAGGGCTGCGAGGCCATATAGAGGCAAAGGATTGAATCCTGGGGGATATTGATATACATTGGGATCTGGGGGACCGGCCCATATGTGTGCTGGTGATATTGAGCTTGTGGCACAAGGCCGGGAAATTGACTGTGCTGAGGCGGGCAGATCGGGGCTGCTTGACTGATGCCCGAGTGAAGCTTTGAGCGGGAACTGCTTTGCATTGCTTGGTTTTTGTAGCTTGGTGGAGGTAGGACCTGCTGATAGCTTTAGGAAACCGTGGGAGAAGTATTTCTTCATCTTCTATGAGGACAAAGGTCACGTCAAGTTGGGGAACGGCGACGGTTCCGCGACGATGCATGGTGTCTACGATCCAGGCTTGCTGTTCTTCTTGGCGCTTCTTTAGAGTTTCGAAGGCTTGCAGCACCTCCTCCATTGTCTGGAGGTTTCTCAGTGGTGGGGTTCCGTTTCCCTCACTATTATTCGTTGATCCTGCCATGGGGGAATAGCAGACTGTTCGGACCGTTGAATCGTAAAGGTTGTCGGACCTTGCTACTTCGACACTGAAAAGACGGCTCTCGGGTACTCTCAACCACTCTCGGTTAACTGGAGGGGGTGACGGGTAAGGTTTAGACTTGGGAAGGCCTTTTTGGATAAAGGGGGAAAGCTCATGCGACATGCAGTTTTTTTTTTTTTATATTTATGTTTTTTTTTTAATTTACTTAAAACATGTTTTCTCAGAATCCTAAATTGGTTGGAAAAGATTGCTCTTCTTTTTCGCAACTATGCTAGATCATGGGTCAGTGGAAACCATCACTATGGCTATAAGCCCCTCGTTTTGCACCTGTATTTCGACTTCCCGGGGTGGACAGCCCTGGGCAAGGGTTTTATAGGGAAAGCGGTTTCCACCGGCCAAAAGAAAAACTGAACCTAAGGATCGAGCCAGCACCTGAGTCCAGATCGGGTCGAGAGTTCGACATGATCTCTCTTTACCCTGCTTGCGCAAGGGATCTGTGATGTAAGGTTTTGGCTAGGTCATATTGTCATGGATGACGTATTAATGGCTTGATGACATGGTGTCATGTGGGCATGGATGTATATCTAGGACGGAGCATTTTCTGGGTGTAGCTTTGGAAATCAAGATCAGGTCCAGATTTTAGCATGACCTTTCATCACTTTGCTTGTCAAGGGATCTTGAGTTCCGAGCTTCGACTCAGATAATGGCTGACATGGGATATGTATCCAGTATTTATGACACGGACTGGGTAAAAACCAACCGATTCTGGACAGAGTGTGATGCAAGCGTGCATGGTTGACACAGGCTAGGATGGGTAGTTTGGAACAAACCCGTGCGCGCTCGAGAGGCATAGGAACACCAACCGAGTTGCAACTGAGACCATCCCGGGTTTGGGGTTGTAGTGTGCAGGGTACAGGATAAGAGTGCGCGTAGTGTGTGGTCACTAAAATTCTTTTTCTGAGAAAAATAGAAAGTTTTGCAGAATTTTTAAATGTATGTACACAGATGTATTATGATGCATTTTTTTTGTATTTATTTTTTTTTTTTGAATAAAAAAGTAAAGCACATGCACACACACACACACAGCAGTTAAAGAAGGGGTAAAATGAAAGTTTGACCCTCATCATTGTTTTAAAAAAAATTGTTTAAATGTTTTTAAAACAAAACGTCCCCAACAGAGTCGCCAACTTAAATTACCTGGATCCGGCTGCGCGGGCCCCGACATCTCGCGTTTTTGTCGGGAGGTGTCGCTGCGTTTGTTTGTAGAGTCGCCATGCCGTTATGATTTAGCCCAAAACATTGAGAAAAATCTTTGTATAAAAAGGTTGTTGTGTGATCAGATTTTGTGTTCGGAGGTCAAGTTACGCCTCGGGAAGAGAATAGCAGAGCTCATCCGAGTCTCCTCGTATACATGAGTCTTTCGATACCCCTCTTTCTTTAAAAGTTTTGTGTGTGTATGTGCTTTTAAAAATGCATGTTGAATATGATGTCTACATTGTATGCTATGTATTGAAATTAATTGAATAGTGTTGGAAGGAGGCCTTACAAATATTGGTTCGTGTCTATCTTCCACTTAGGAATAGTGTTTGAGTGTGAATAGTGCTCCAGGACGGACCGGGATTGCTTTGGGATGTACCGGTGTCTCCAGACAGATCTTCAGTGTGCCTCAGGAGTGCTAGGTGTGTCCTCGGGCAGAGGTTCGGCATGCCTCGGGATTTTTGGTTGTACTCGGCCAGAGGTTCGACGTGCCTCGGGATTGTTTGTTGTGCTCGGGCAGGGTTCGGCGTGCCTCAGAATTGTTGGTTGTACTCGGGCAGAGGTTCGGCGTGCCTCGGGATTGTTAGTTGTGCTCAGGCAGAGGTTCAGCGTACCTCGGGATTGTTGGTTGTACTCGGACAGAGCTCCGGCGTGTGTCGGGATTGTTGGTTGTACTCGGGCAGAGCTTCGGCTTGCTTCGGGATGCCTCGGGATTGTCCGGCAGAGCTTCGGGATGGACCGGGATGCCTCGGGATGGACCAAAATGCCTCAGGATGGACCGACAAGGCTTCGGGATGCCTCGAGAATGCCTTGGAGCGGCTTGGGAGCATCTCGAGTGCTCTCGGCGGGGCTTCAAAGTGCCTCAGAAGGGCTCGGAAGGCATCGGAAGGAACTGAAAGGGATCGGGATTGCCTCTAAGGACTGAGAGGGGCTGCCAGAAGGCAAGGAGGAAATCAGAGAGAAGGGAGGTGTGAAGAAGATGAGAGGGGGAGCCCTCTATTTAAAGGCTTGGAAAAACTGCAAAATGGTCCACGCGGCTTGTTCTGGGAAAACCAAACTTTTGGTTTTCCCGGATTCAAGGGAATATCTTGGGCTTTAAGAGGATTTTGTAATTATGATGTCTGGGTGCAAAATGGTCTGCGCGGACATGTTTGTCAAACAAAGTGGTCTGCACTGACATCATTACAATCTAGTTCTCGTCGAAAGCTTTCCAACCATATATGGCACGTCTCAATTGGAGTCCGTATGAAGAAGTTATGACCTCCGGAAGTTCGCCCTTGGTTTTTCCATATGCTTGGATGGAAAGCAGTCTGGATTGGGGTACTTACAGTTGGGAGGAAATCAATTGTGCTAAGAGAGCTTTAGTTAGAGCTTCAGAAGCCATAATCTCAGCATCCAATGCATCAAGCTGAGCAGTGATGGAGACATCATATGTATGTCCAGATGTGGCTACATCTTTACTCACATCCTCAACCTCAGCAGCAGGATCAGTCTCATCCCTTAATGGAAAATCAACATGCCTCTATTTCTTGTTCAATAGGGTTTTGGTCTCTTTAATCAGCTCAAAATCACTCACCCTATGCTAAACTCTCTGTTTTGGCCCCTTATACCACTAGGATTTGGTATATTAGAGAGGGATAGGAAGAGACCATTTCTAGGATGTGGATTCACAATACCCACAAATCTTTTTGAAAATTATAGCCCCAAAATTAATGGCTTTTGTGGAGCCCATCCTATATAGCAAGTCAGCATGTACCCTAGTGATAGATGTTTTATTGTTTGCGGGATAAAGATTGGCTGTGAGTATGAGGTGGAGAGAACAATAGAAAGAGGTGAGGGAACCACTACCTAAATCTTTTGGTTTCGTGGGCCAAGAAGTTAGATTCCCATGGGTTATAGTGGTGACAATCTCACTCTCAGAAACCTCACACTCCTCATCAAGTACTTCCTCTAACCATAGTTAGGTATTGATAAAATTAGGCGAGAAGGGTTTAAATTTGTCCCTAACATAAACAGTGTAGAACATGGGGATGCTGGATTGTTCACGCCTTTGGTCAGATTGGCATAGAATTCATGAACAAGTTTGGGTTAAAAGGGCTTTGGGTGATTTACAATAAGAAGAAGTCCCCTATCCTCAAAAAATGGGACAAGCCTAAGTCTAGCAAAGTTCTCCCTATCCCTTTTCATCTCCATAATAAATTTCTTGTTTACAATTTGCCCAAACCTTTCAGAGGCATCTAAAGAAAGAAATTTTGGGAAATAGGGGTAACAACAGTAGAAGAGGAAGGAGAAGAAATTGGTCTACACCTTATAGTCAACAGTCTTGTGGATGTGCATGCAAATGTGTGCACATCTGGAGCCACATCCTTAGGAGGAGAGGGCTGTGTTGCTTGTTCCTCATTCTCAGTATCCACAACATCTAAAGTTCTTGATTAACCTCTTGATCCTATTTTTCTTGCTCTAGCTCATCTCGCCTAATCTTGAAGTTTTCATCTTCTGCAGTATCATCACTTTTCTCACTAGAATCTTCCCCTTCTTCAATGGGATCCTCTGCTTGTGTTGGTTCGCCTCAATAGCCTTTTTCTTCCCTTTCAAAGCTACTGGGAGATTATCAAGGGGCTCCTCTTCTGGTTCAGCTTGTGTGGACACTTCCTTTTCTTTCCCAGCCCTAGGCCTACGAACCAATCTGAATTGGGATTCATCCTCCTCTTCTTCTTCTTCCTCATCACCCAATTGAATGGCAGTTTAGGGTTTCCCACCATGTAGCTTTTGTTCCTTGGCTAATTAGGCCTCATATAATTTTCTTGCATGATGGGACCTTCTGAGCCTCTTGGGAGGAGATGCTTTGCTTTTGGGAGCCTTTCCTTTAGTGATAGAGGGAGGTGCCTTCCTCTTTTTAGAGATAGGATAGGCCACCATGTGAACAGGGTGACTTGAGGAGTGGTGATGTCTAGTGTGGGACTTGAAGGATTCATTCTTTCTGCAAAATTGGTTAGATAGAGAGAGAAGCAAATATTGTGTGTGTGTGTGAGAGAGAGAGAACAAAGCAAGAGGGAGAGAAACACATACGAGTTTTAAGGGATGAAGTGACGGATGTAAGTCACATATATACTCACAACTCCCCCTTTCCTCCTCAATAAAGAACTCTCACATCAATAGGAACCCCAAGTTGGCGGCGTGTGATATGATTGAGCAATAACAGCCATAGTCCCTTGAAATTCGCACAGATAACCACCAAAATTTAGATATTGAATTAAATCAAAATTCTATCTACCTTTCAAAATAACACCAGATCATTTAGAAAAATCTTTTCCACATTTACCCCTTGAAAATTGTCCTTCCTTTTTCCGTGAGGATCATGATACAAATCTACCTTTTAATGAAGGATAATTTAAATCAAAAACATGTTAAATCACAGAATAGGTTAGATATGAAAATAAATGAGAAAATATATTTCCAAGGCACCCTATATCACCTAAATTGTTGTATGTCTAACATGATGCAACACGCAGGTGATGGGAGCAATCTCAGTTTCAGATGTGGCATAGGATGTAAATCATATTTGGGGACGCATTTGATTACATGAAGTCAATGGGTAATAATCTAATCTGCACAGCCTCTAGAATACATCCATCCATTTTTTTATTGTGGATAAAATACATAATTGGAGTAGCTTTCACTTTTCTATTACCTAAAGATAGCATTTGTCTAGTGATCTTTCCAAGTTTGATTTCAAACTATTATCTTGAGGATTACTTGATCACAATGGATTGGCTTCACGTAGATGGGTGAAGCAGCTGTTTCTTTTGCTAATAAGACATCCAATTTGAGATATCTAGAAATATTATTACAAGTTATCAAAAGACGACATGAACAAGAAATGCCCACAATCAAGTAAACAGTCATGTCAAGTATGTTAACAAACAAGTGACCACACTGAGATTGTCCATGCCAATGCATGATATTTTTGGATTTTTCTATTATTTTTTTTTTGAGTTAGTTAATATACAGATGTGTCAATTGATGTGTGCACATTTGTGCCCAAATCCTCAAATATCACACAAGCCAAGAAACTTCCTCAGAGAGGAAAATCTCACAAGATCTAATGTCTTTGTAAATATATCTGCCAATTGATTTTCAGTACCAACAAATTCCATTCACACAGTTTTTTGCTCTACAAGATCCCTTATGAAATGGTGTCTAATATCAATATTCTTGGTTCTGGAGTGTTGGATAGGGTTCTTTGATATGTCTAAGGAACTTTTGTTATCACAAAAGGCAATAAGAATTTTGCTACTTAATCCATAATATTTAAGCATTTGATTCATCCACAGTAGCTGTGTGCAACTACTTCCAAGGGCAATATATTCACCCTCAGATGTTGAGAGGGAAACACAGTTTTGCTTTTTACTATACCAAGAAACAATGTTATTTCCTAGATCGAACTAGCCTCCTCTGGTGCTCTTTCTATCATCACTATTGCCTACCCAATCAGAGTCACTATAACCTACCAAGTTAGTGTTTGTCTATTTGGAATAATGAAACCTTAGGTTGGTAGACCCACTCACATATATAATGATCCTTTTCAAGGCCTTGAGATAGGAAACCTTTGAGTTTGCTTGGTACCTAGCACAGAGACATACACTATACATTATGTCAGGTCTACTTGCAGTGAGGTACAACAGACTACCTATCATACTTCTGTAGATAGTTTGGTCCACTAACATCCTGACTAAGCCTTTGGGATGACCCCATTGGAGTTTTGAGGTGAGAGAAGTGTTCAAGGGAGAACTTTCTGACAAGGTTCTTAGCATACTTAGACTGGGAGATAAATACTCCATCCATGAACTGCTTGATCTGGAGACCTAGGAAATTGGTCAACTCTTCTACCATGCTCATCTCAAATATGGTAGTCATGCTTTCCATAAATAAAGTCAACATGGTATCTGAATTGGATCCAAACACTAAATCATCCACATATATTTGAGCCACAACGATTCCCTCTTCTCTCTTCTTACAAACAAGGTTTTGTCTACCTCATCTCTCTTGAACCCTAGATGAAGTAAGTGATTAGTCAACCTACCATACCAAGCTATAGGGGCTTGTTCAAGCCCATACAGAGCCTTCTTTAGCCTATAAACATGATTTGAGCCTTCAAAAACACACTCTTAACATCCATTTGATGAAGAGTCAGCTTGAGGTAGCAAGCTATGGCTAACAAGAGTCTTATAGACTCAAACCTAGCAACAGGGGCAACGGTTTCTTCAAAATCAACCCCTTCAATCCGTGTATACCCCTGAGCCACTAGTCTGGCCTTATTCCTAGTGATCACACCCTTCTAATCAGTCTTATTTTTTGATGATCCATTTTGTACATACGATATTCCCATGAGAGGGTCTATTACTAGGGTCCACACATCATTTTTCTCAAACTAACACAACTTCTCTTGCATGGCTAAAATCAAGTCCTCATCCCTTTAAATCCTCATTCATATTCTTAGGCTCAATATTTGACACATAACATCAGTAACTTACCTAGGAGAATGGAGATGAGCAGCTCCACAAATCAGCTAATTCCCTGTAGTTTACCTTTTTTTTTTGTCTAGTCTTCACTTGACCATGTACATCTCCCACAACTTGTGAAGTGGGATGGTTTTTCCTGATTTTGGATGGAATATCCCTTGATTTGTCCACACATCCATCCTGATCAATTGATGTGTTGTCCTCCTTTTCAGAATCAGAGAAACTATCTTCAGATTTAAATGTGTGGGAGGATGTAGGTGCAGATATACCCACATCCTTAGTTAGTACTTACTTCGGTCCGATTACCCTCATTATTACTTGTTTGGACTTCAGTTTCAATTTTTGTAGTTTTCCAATCCAGCTAGCAACATGAAACATCATCCTTAGCAGATTTGAGGCTAAGATCAAGAGTATCATCAAATACCACATTAGCAGATTCCATAATAGTTTTGGTTTTTAGGTTGAAAACCCTATAAGCTTTACTATTAGTGGAGTACCCCATGAATATTGTTTTACCACTCTTGGAATCAAACTTGGACAAGTATTCCCTATCATTGAGAATGTAACAGATACATCCAAACACATGAAAATACTTAAGTGTAAGTTTCTTGCCAAGTAGGATTTGATAGGGTCTCATAGAGCTTCCAAGTCTGAGGAACACCCTATTACCAATGTGAGAGGCAGTATTCAAGGCTTCTGCCCAAAATTTCTTTGAGAGATTTTTAGAACTGAGCATAAACCTAGCCATTTCTTGTAGGGTTCTGTTTTTCCTTTTTGCAACTCCATTCTGTTGAAGAGTTATAAGAGTATAGAATTCATGAGTGATTCCCTTGGAGTGATAGAAAGCAGTAAACATAGAGTTCTCATACTCAGTACCATAGTCAGACCTAATCTTCACAGCATTAAGGCCATACATATTTATGAACTTGTGTACCAATTTTTTAATTCATTAATGGTATCAGCTTCTCCCTTAAAAACATAACCTAGGTGTACCTAGAGAAGTCATCAACACATATAAATGTGTACTTCTTCCTACCAAAAGTTTCTACCTCTATGGGACCCATCAAGTAAGTATGTATGAGTTCTAGACACCTAGATGTGGAACATTGTTGGACCTTCTAGTGTGAGGACTTACTTTGTTTTCCCTTTTGACAGAAGTCACAAAAACCTGTGACATCTAGGGTCCATTTCCCAATGATTTTTTCCTGTGCACCACCACCAAAGTTTACCTTTCCCCCATTAATTGATTTATAATCAGTTAAGGCATCCTGATTCCCGATTATGTTCCTAGAGCACCCACTAACAAAATATCAAGAACCAGTGACACTACTCTTGAGGGAAGAGTAGACAACATTACAGGTTGCACTTGGTTTTACAACCCATTTGGTTTCAGACTTCCTTTTACAGTTCACCTGTTGTTGTGCACTCGGATGTGTACACATTCTATCATACATCTGAGATTGGTTCACACAGCTAGCCTTTTTATCAGCTTTTAATTTGTAATAGAAGGGATGAATATGTCCGGGCACAAAGCAGTAGTGACAAATGTAGTGCCTTCTCCTTTGGTTTTTAGAACTCAAAATAGGTTTCTCTCCAGATTTTGAAACCTCACTTCCATATTTTACAATTTTTTTATTTCCAAAGCCAAGACCTGTTTTTTCAATGTAACCAAGAGCTAAAGCTTCATCAAGTTTCATTTTTCCAGTATTTAGCATGATTATAGTACTTTCAGCTTTCTCACAATCAGTTTTTACTTTTTCATGTTAAACCTCTTTCTTGGTTAACAAAACTTCAAGTTTAGCAATTGAATCTTTTTTATCATCATTCTCTTTTGAAAGTCTAGCATTCTCAATTTCACAAGCAGATGACTTATAAGCAAAACCTTTATTTACCTTGGCCATTACCTCAATTTTGTCCATTCATTGGACCCAATCAGTATGTAGCTCTCTATAGTCTCAAATAGTTCTTTATAGGGGCCATATAGACCTTCATCATCCGAATCTCCTTTTGTGGAGAAACAGTTGAAAGTCACATTGGGTATATCTTCAAATGTGTCCATGGTTGTGTCCACATCTGAGTCCACATTCAGATATTCCTTAGAATCTCATTCTTTTATTCCTACAAAGTGGGCATTAAAACAAGAAGTACAATCAAGCATAGATATGTTCGCTATTTCCTCTTCATCCTCACTATCACTAAGGGAAGTAGTCAAGCTCTTCCTTTTATTTTTTAGTATGTTAGAACACTCATTGGCATAGTGGCTAAAACCATGGTAAGCCCAACATTGCACAGAATCACAGGACTTCTTATTCTCTAGGCTAGGTATTTTGTTCCCCCCTCAGTATTAAATTTGGGTTTTTCAACATTTTGAGTAGGTCTATTAGGAAACTTGCTCATCCTCACATTTTACAGAATGGAACTGAATTTTTTTTAGATGAGAGCCACATAATTATCCTCATGACTGGACTAGTCAATCTAAGAGAAGCTCATCTAAATCCTTTGGAATAGCTGTAGAGCTTTTGAGAGAAAGGCTTATGGCCTTATTCTTTTTCTGAGCCTCAAGGTTAATCTCAAAAACTGTCAACACACCAACAATCTTATCTAACCCTACAGTATTTGTGTCATGAGTTTCCTCAATGACAACCATCTTGATTTTGAATCTTTCTGGTGGGGTCCTTAAAATTTTGCTCACTAATCTGGCATTTGAAATTAATTCACCAAGACTGGTGCTTTCAATTGAGATTTCATGGATTTTAGCAGCATAAGAGACAATGTCTTCTGTCTCTTCCATTCTTAGAATTTCAAATATGTCCATTAAGATCCCAAGTCTAGTGGATTTAACACACATTGCATATGTAAGATAACTCATGCTACCTTGGCCACACTTTCATTAGTGATTAGCTTATACATATTTCCAGGAACATGGCTGGAAATAGCACCCATAGCTTTAGAGTTATAATTTGTAGTAGTTATTTCATCAAAAGTCCAATTAGCCTCAGGTTTTCTTTCTAAAACAGTTTTACCACTACCTGATGCAGGCATTTTTCCACAGTAGGAGGTTGCCAAGCAACAAGTATACACATCCATGCTCTTTCATCAATCGATTTGATGTAGTTACGCATTTTAGACTTCCAAAAGGAGTAATTGTTACAATCCAAGACTGGAGGTTTGTTTTGATGATTTTGACATGCCATTTTGTCTACACTTTCTGGATCAACACTCAGTAATGTTGAGAGTTGACTCTGATACCAATTAAAAGTTTAGTGTAGATAGAAAATCAATTTTAACATAACAGAAAACAGATGTGAGACACAACTTTCCAAACAACTATAATATGCAGCAGAATAAAAACAATAAAACAAAGTATTTAAAAGGTTACTAGTTCAACTCCAGCAAAAAAGGCTTTAAGCATAAAAAATATTTCACTATTAAAGATCTGAGTTACAGAATCAAATAATAATAAGTGAAACAAAAAGATAAACATAGTAAAGCAAGTCTGTGAGTACCCCAATCCAATTTGCGACCCAATAAAAGTGTCTTTTACACAATAAAAGTGCACTGGGCACATTTTTGTACACTTATATATTATTCCAAAACATTCGAGGGGTTTCTGTAAGTAGCCAAATCTGGCTCCTGCCTTCCAATTAAAGTTTCCTGGCAATTACCCAAATTTTCATAATGTTTAGGGGAAATTCGGGAACTTTCCAAGACTTTCCAAGGAAGGAAGGACCTGCCAGGAATAATAAATTTGGACAGGACCTCGCTGGAAAGGGCATTCCAGAATCTGCCACCTTGCGTGTTTCTAGAAGGAAAACGGTTACGGCTCCCTCTGTCGTGTGACGAAATGAGCCACTGGAAAAGACACTTATTGCGTCGTGCGACACTCTTAGCCACCTCCCAAGCAACTATAAATCAGAGGCTCCTCCCCTCATTTATGGATCCCTCTTCGACCCCTAACTGTCACTCTTCCAAATTTGGTGTAAACACACACCAATTCTCTCTCAATTCATTCTCTCACACACAATTCAACACACACTTCACACACACATATTGAAGATCCAATTCTCCCATAACTTCTAAGTTCGAATCAAGTTCGTGAATCTGAATTGAAGATCTCTATACCCAACCTTGTATAGAGATTGAGGTCTACAAGGGTAACGCACCCTAACTCTCCTTATCTCTCTCTATTTTCATTATTCATTGCAATTACCATGCTTAATTTGCTATTTGGTTTAGAACCTGATTAGATATGCCATGTTATAGACTCAGATTGCATTTAGTATGCATTGCTTTGCATGGCTGTGATCATGCTTCTCATATTAATATGCTTTGTGCTTAAATGCCAAGGTGAGTGTGGGTCATTCCATATCCACACTCATTTGAGCATTTGATATCTTTCTGAGGTCTTCATGACCTATTTTCTATTTCTGGTAATCTCATTTTGCCATTAATTCCCTCTGTAAATGATTTATTGTAAAGCCTCTGCAGATTGGCAGGGTGTGTCACGCGACACACTTGGCCATTTTAGGTCCTGGGTCGTGTGACACACCAAGCCCACCTACAGTAATCTCATTTTCATTTGTAATCTGATTATATTTCCTTGCAATTATTCATTTGAATCTCTTTAATAAAGTTTTGTAAAACCTCTGCAGATGGCGTGGCGTGTCCCGCTACACATTTGGCCATGCTAGGTCCAGTGTCGTGCGACACACCTAGCCCATCTGCAGGAGGCTTCTTCCAAATTGTAATTCATGTCCCATTTCCAAAACCTAAAATTTTCATACGGGATATGTTCAGTGGCAACTCCGCTGGGGATTTGAAACTTGTTTTCAAAAACTGGGTCTAGCTTTCGTTCTTGTTAACATCCATTATTTTCCTGGGTGTGTGCTTTGTTTGTGATATTATATGTGTTCATTTTATGTGCTTCTTTGGCTTCCCTGTTTTTCCTTGCTTCTGCATGTTTTCTCTGGTTGTAATTAAGACTTGGTGTTGAGTGATTACAATGCTTGGAGGCTGGGGCTTGTTTTGTTTTGGTTCTGGATATCTGCCATCCTGGGTCGTGCGACAGCATTGGCCACTCTGCAGGTTTTGGTCTTTGGTGCAAATTGTGACTTTGGGGCAGTCCCATGATTAAATCATGATCATCTGATTGTAGTACTCAATGGGATTTGGTGTGCGTGTGTTGTTTTCCATTCAATTCCCCTTTTCAAATAAAAAAGAATAAAAAATGGATAAAAAATCATTTTCGCAAATAATGGAATATAGTCACCCGCACACTACATAACGAGATTTAGAGCCTTTTGGTGCAATTGACGGCATCGCGGACGGTGATGTATGTCGCCTACGATTGAGCGCCTAATATCAATCCTTTCGCCCTAGCGCATCATAGGTGGACCACACTTTTTCAAGCTTACCCAACGGTTGGTTTTTGACACAACATTTTCAAATAAACTAAAATGAATTGTTTCAAAATTAATCATGGACTTTAATACCTATCCCAAAACCTAGCGCAGGTGGGCATGTTGCCGAGGCAACATGGTTTCACGTATGGACATGTCGCTCTCATAACATGTTCTAACGAGAGATCATGCCGCTTTGTCAACGTGCACCGACGAGAAGTCATGCCGGATTTTTTCTTGAAATTCTTCAGGAATACCCGTCATGCTGCCCAAATTTCTCAAGAATTTGGACTGCTTGTCCATCCCATAAATGCTCAGGTTTTATTTAGGTATTATTTCCTATTACTAATTTTTAATCAATACATTTAGTATATTTTGAATGGTGTGTCCCTAGGTGCCCCTCGAGGTTTAGATTGCAAGAATAATGGCGTGTCCTTTCCCAACTGATCCTAGGACTTAAAAGACAATGCTTTCTACTTGAACATTAATAAGATGCTTGCACAAGTCCATCTCATTTCCCTATTTTCCCTCTCCCATACCTTCTCAAAATTCTCCTCTCTCCTACACCTTAAACACCTCTTTACCTCCACAGCTATGGCAAGTTGGGTGCGTGCTCATGTTCCCGACACTCATTTGGTCCATATTCTCAAGATGGAGGCAGTTCAAGTGTCCGAGTGGTCTTTATCTGATTCAGAATCCGAGATGTCTGGTGCAGAGAATGTTTTGGCTAGCCAGTCTGGAGGTTCATCTGCTTCGGGTCAGCCAGGTTTGAATGATTTGACTATGGAATAATTGAGGATTACTTTTGAGGCCGCTTTGGTTTGTGAGCGTGAGGCTCAATTGTTCACCTAAGCTGCTAAGGCTCGAGAAGAGGAAGCCCATGCTAGGTTTGTGGAAGCACTGCATGTCCGAGGGATTGCCGTCATTCGTCGTGGAGATGGGTCTTATAAGGAGATCACCGATGCTAACTACAGTGATTTAGGGGCTGGAAATGTTTCCCTCCCTCTTCATCCCACCTGTGATGCTACACCTTCTCTCGCTTATCAAGCGCGGGGGATGATGAAATGAATGCGAATTCACAAGGCAGAACTCCTTCTCCAATGTATCAGCCCATCCAAACTCAGGTTCAGGGTGTACCGTTCAATCACACTCAGAGTCAGGGGCCACAGTTGAACTCTCAAGTTGGTTTTGGTGGACCACGACCAAACTTTTATGATCTGACATCTTCCCCTATGCCTAATGCTTCTATGCCTCCAACTCAGTTTGGATTGCAGTTTTCAAGTGGTTATCAACCTCAGTTTCAGCAAAACTCTCAGGGTTTTTGGATTCCAAGCTCTCAGCAGCAAGGCAACTTTCAGTATGGTCAATTCTAGGGTCCTCGAGTACAGGATGATTCTCAATATCAGTTCTCTGGCAGCCACTTTATCGTGAAGGATTTCCCCAAGTTCCTTTTAATCAGTCCCTGTTTCAGGGTGGGTTTTCTCAATCTATGATAAGTGCATCTTTTGGTTTTGGCTCATCGCCCGTGCAGCGCCTATTGGGATCAAATCTGTATCCGCGGTCTGCTTCGTACCTAGTAGCTAGTGCTCCGTTTCAAAATCCTTCAGTCCAGAATGCTCAGTCTCGTCCGCTATCCGATGCGAATCAGTTTGAGTATATGTCTACTCCGATACCAAGCTCAGTCGGCTTGTTTGATAGTAGTTTGAATGTTCCAAGTAGTTTTGGTTTGCCATCAACTGCTTTGCCAACAGCGCATGCTTTTGAAAATTCTCTCTTCTAGTCGGTCAGCTCTGTGCCTTCCTCGACTGTGTCTCCCACCTTTACTCGAACTTCTAGTGTCACTCCAGAAGTTGCCATTTTGTTGGAACAAATGAAAGTGATGCAGCAGCAATTCGATAAGTTAACTGCAGGATCGAGCGGACTTAAGGTTGTCGATCCAGGACAAGTAAAACCTCTCCCTTACAAATTCAAAATGCCCAAGATGGAGTTTGATGGGACGGCATGTCCTAAAACTCATGTTGACACATATGTGATGACTATGGGAGTAATGGGTTGTACACCCGAGTTTATGGCTCAGCACTTTCATCTTACTCTCAAGGGTCCTGCCTTAACATGGTTTCTAACTTTAAAGCCAGAAGCTCGATCCACTTGGAATCAAATCACTCAGGTTTTTCTTGAAAAGTACCGTGGAAACCTTGATTGGCGTACGACTTGAGATGATTTGGTTGGTACAATTCAGAAACATGATGAATCAATCACCGAGTTCTACAAAAGATGGAATGCTAAGCTGAATGAGTTGTCTGAGCCAATCCCGTTGCAGGATCAAAAATATATCTTCCTCTCGTGTGTGAAGCTGGTTCTTCGTGAAGCTATTGGAAATGGTTGGTACCCCGATTTAAGGGAGATGGTAGACATGGGGGCTCGTAGTAAGAATCAACTCTTCAACCTTACTCCAAGTGGTAATGCCAACAGCGGTAGCGGTGGTTATCACTATAGACTAGCAAACCCAATCTCATTTTCGACAAGTCCAAATCCCATGGCCTCGAAAGGAAAAGAAACTGTCCAGGATAACTGTGTGAACAACCTTCGGGGAGGAGGCAATAATGAGCCGAATAGTGGGAAGTTGGGAGCCAAGGAAGTATGATGACTTGGGAATGACTACTGAAGAGGCGTTTAATGGTTTGGTTAAAATTGGGATGATCAAGGCGCTTGATAATTACACCCCTTCTAATCTGAATCCAAAGTTGGCACAAGCAAGTTTTGCAGCTATCATCAATATCCTAGCCATACCACCAATGACTGCACTCCTTTGAAGATGGCCATTCAAAGGCTTGTCGATGAAGGGAAAATTGAGAAGGCTTCTCACCCGAACGTTGTCACCAATCCTCTTTCATGATATCAGCAGAATCCAAGGGGCCCTCCCACCTGAAGTTGATATAGTCAATCTGTCTTCGTAGCGTCTAGATTGTCCCTTTTGAGTTTTGAGTCTGTTATGTCTGGGTCATTATCCTTTCAATAATAAAAGTCTTTCTTTCTCTTCTTGCTAGACTCGAGACATCACTTGCACACCCACATTACACTTAATTGAAATTATTTTATTCTATATGATCTCTTGTGCTGCTCAACCACTAATTCATTGAAATGATAAATATTTAAATTAATCGGAGTGAGAAAATCAAATGATATAATTCTCAAATTGGGGCTCATCAATTCCCTATTTCGCATGTCATATGCTCACATCTCATTCATCATACACAGCATCTCGTTTTCTCAATGAAATTGCATTAATCTTTCACCATTAAGTTTAAGAAAGCAATAAAGACTTAATTTCGTTTAGGTCATCCGGTCGGGATTGTAGCTGAAGCCTTTCACCATAGGAAAGCTATTACCTCACCCTCACCAAACAATTACCCCTTCATTTAAAGATCGGCGTGTTTGAAAACCCTGTTTAGACATCTCCAAAAGAAAGAGGGACTATCCTTGAGACTCCAATGGCTCAAAAGAAAATTGATCGTCTCCAAGCTCAAGAATGGCGGAATGCAGCGATCCACACTAGGGGATAGCAGAAGTTCTCTCTCAAAAAAAAAATCCTCGTCCCTAGTGATTCTCTCAAAGCAAATAAGGATCCAGTTGTTTACTCAAAGAGAGTCTCTTGAATAATAAAGAGACAACATAGATTTTCCCTCACTAACACCTTCCAAGCAATTTTGGCCATCCTCTCATTTTTAGAGGATATTACCATTACCTTCAACCAATCTCAAACCATCCTCTCACTTTCAGAGGATATTCCCATCCTCTTACTTTTAGAGGGTACTCCCAAAGCCAAATCTGGACTCTCAGTCTTAGAGACATTGAAGATGCAATCACCATATCCTCGCCATAGAAATCCTAAACAAATCCTTGAAAGCCAACCTCTCATCTTTAGAGGTTTAAGTCTGAAAAAAGCCCGACCAACCCCTCACTTCAAGAGGTCATGATACAAGCAATGCCCCAAATCACCAGATGGCCGATCAAAGCCTTGAAACCCAGCTACAGTTCCTACCGAATAGCGAATTCATTCAAATCAAGATCTAAATCAAATTAGAACTTCATTGCTTGCTTAAATTGGAACCAAATCCATTTCGGCTCAAAAGACCATTGTCAAAAATTGTTCAAATCCAATTCACCTGACATTTCATGTGAGCATATTTCATTTCTTCTCCACAAACACTTTCTGTGGATGCCTCACTGGGGCTTCGCATCCGTGTCTTTCAGTGACACTCCAAGGAGACATATTTTTCAACTCTCCAATTCTCAAAAGATCCTCAAATTCCTCAAAGGTTCTCAAAACATCGAATTTTCACATTCCTTCTCTTTTCAATCGGGATACACCCGAACTATGGCAACCTGAGCTCCTTACAATGAGGGGAACGTAGGCAACCAGAAATGGTCTGGTCTCAATCACATTCAAATCCCAGAAAATTGGGTCTCATCAATGACCTCTCCTATACATAAATCCTCTTTCCATCTTTCCAAATTTGATTCTTGATATCAGTTGGTTTTCTCCTCATGATTAATCAAAATGTTTGTTCATATCAAGATTAGTGGTTGAATAACCCGAACATCAATAAAGGGTTTTAAGCAATCTTGTGATCATCATGAATAAAATAAGTTTTCAAATGTCTCGACAAGTCTTCTTTTTCTATATCATAGGAAAATAGAGCCAAACACTGTCTTTCTGTCAGCAAGGGCTTCCATACACTTTTCCATACCTTGTTACACTTATACTCTCTCAAAAGAGTAAACCAGCAAGTTTTATACACAAAATCGGGCTTCGTTCCCACTTTTCGAAAGATGTGCCTCTGCATGTATATATTCCCGAGTCTTTTCCAATGACCGATTGACTAAAGTTTGAAAAATGGGTGCTTCCGTGGCCACACGATGATTTCGTCTACAATAGTGCTGCATTGGATCTCTTCAAGCTAGGGCTTTGCTAAGCTGTTCTCTCAGGCTCTCCCGTATCAGTATTTTTTCCAGGACATTCTCTGCATTCACTCTGCTACATGATGGATTCGCTCCTTATCAGATTCACTTCGAGATTGCTTTGCATTACCAATTGGGGCTTTGCCAGTTCACCTCCTCAAAATCTGGGCTTCTCCTAGTCATCTCTTCAAAGCCAGGGTCATTCTCTGCACTCTCTCTGCTACTTTGCCATTTCGGGCGCACGATGCACCTTGTTCTTATCAGCCAGCAATCAGCTGTTGCAATCTGCACTCTCAGGGCACGCCCCGACTTGCCTATGTTGCACCATATCAATCATCACCCATACACTTCTCAAATTCATGGGAGAGGGTTCACAGCCCATACATCATCATACATACACACATTCATCCCATACACAATCCATTATTTGCTACATACATACAATCGCTATCCACAAAATCCTCACTTCATTTTTATCCTCGATTGAAATGGACTCGTGCAATAAAGTTTAACAAATCATAAAATTTACAATAATTGAGTTCAAATTCATGCAAAGTGCCTAGAGTGTTGTGTTTTTCCCCAACAGGGTACAATAATCAAATGATCATAATCTGATCATAGGAGCTGCTCCTCAAATCACAATCTGGATAAAGAATTCAAATCCTGCAGGTGGCATGTTCTGCATTTATCATCTTCATCAGTCTCATCTTCCTTAGACTTATCAGCATCGTCTGAAAGAGCCTTAATGCGCTTCAGTCTCCAAGCAATGCTCGTCAAACTCATCAGCCTCGGCGACACCAAAGTCCATTTTACACGGAAAATCATCAGCAAAGTCCGTTTTGCACAACAAATCATCAACAAAGTCCATTTTGCATGGAAAATCCTCAACGAAGTCCGTTTTGCACGGCAAATCATCAACAAAGTCTGTTTTGCACGACAAATCCTCAACAAAGTCCGTTTTGCACGGCAAATCATCAGCAAAGTCTGCTTTGCATGGTAAATCAACAATAAAGTCTGTCTTGCATGGCAAATCATCAACAAAGTCCGTTTTGTACGGAAAATGGTTGGCAAAGTCCATTTTGCATGGTAATTTAATAGCAAATTTTGTGTTCTACCCGGAAAGTATGTCCAAAGTCATCCAATCATCTTAAACGATCCTCTCGTGCGTGACCCTCGCAGGTAAGCACAGCACATGTATGAAAACATATCTCTATCAACTACAAATCATTTTGTCTTATGTTTACTTTCTTGAGAAGTCATTGCATCTCTTTTGGGTTCATCATGTACCTCTTTAGGTTCATCCTGTATCATTCTTTGGGTTCTTCCTACAATTCTATCAAATCTACCATTTTGCCCCTGGCATTTTTCGGGTGACTTCCCCTCAATAGTCACTTCCTCAAACTATGATCTGGCTTGATTCCCTTTTAGGGATATGTAGGAATCCTTTCTCGAAAGGTCCAGCCATTCAACCACTTTGGTCTTTCTTCAGTTTGAGGAACCATACGTTCTAACTTCCTTGAACTACGATTTGGCTTGATTCCCTTTTAGGGATACGTAGGATTCCTTTCTCGAGAGGTCCAGCCATTCGACCACTCTGGTCTATCTTTCCCATCATCCGCTCGTTAATCTTGGGAACATTCTTATCGACAACCCCACTTCTTCCATAAGTGACATTGCCGAGGGGCTTCTGTGAGTACCCCAATCCAACTCGCGACCCAATAAAAGTGTCTTTTACACAATAAAAGTGCAATAGGGGCATTTTGGTACATTTATATATTATTCCAGAACATTCGAGGGGTTTCTATAAGTAGCCAAATCTGGCTCCTGCCTTCCAATTAAAGTTTCCTGGCAATTACCCGAATTTTCATAATGTTTAGGGGAAATTCGGGAACTTTCCAAGACTTTCCAAGGAAGGAAGGACCTGCCAGGAATAATAAATTTGGACAGAACCTCGCTGGGAAGGGCATTCCAGAATCTGCCACCTTGCGTGTTTCTAGAAGGAAAACGGTTATGGATCCCTCTGTCATGCGACGAAATGAGCCACTGGAAAAGACACTCGTTGCGTCGTGCGACATTCTTAGCCACTTCCCATGTAGCTATAAACCAGAGGCTCCTCCTCTCATTTTTTGGATCCCTCTTCGATCCCTTACTGTCACTCTGCCAAAATTGACATAAAGACACAGTAAACACACACCAATTCTCTCTCAATTCATTCTCTCACATACAATTTAACACACACTTCACACACACATATTGAAGATCCAATTCTACCATAACTTCTGAGTTCGACTCAAGTTCCTGAAGCTAAATTGAAGATCTCTATACCCAACTTGGTATAGAGATTGAGGTCTACAAGGGTAACGCACCCTAACTCTCTTTCTCTCTCTATTTTCATTATTCAATGTAATTACCATGCTTAATCTACTATTTGGTTTAGAACCTGATTAGATATGCCATGTTATAGTCTCAGATTGCATTTAGTATGCATTGCTTTGCTAGTTAGTGATCATGCTTCTTATAATAATATGATTTATCCTTAAATGCCAAGGTGAGTGTGGATCATTCCATATCCACTCATCTGAGCATTTGATCACTTTCTGAGGTCTTCGTGACTTGTTTTCTATCACTGGTAATCTCTTTTTGCCATTAATTACCTCTGTAAATGATTCATTGTAAAGCCTTAGCAGATTGGCAGGGTGTATCACGCGACACACTTGGCCATTTTTGGTCCTGGGTCGTGCGACACACCTAGCCCACCTGCAGTAGTCTCATTTTCATTTGTAATCTGATTATATTTTGTTACAATTATTCATTTCAATCTCTGTAATCAAGTTTTGTAAAACTTCTGCAGATGGCGTGGTGTGTCCCGCGACACATTTGTCCATGCTAGGTCCTGTGTTGTGCGACACACCTAGCCCATGTGCAGCAGGCTCCTTCCAATTGTAATCTGTTCTTAGTTTTGTAATCGGGATGTGGCCCCCGAACCATGTGGCTCACAAATTGTATTTCTCTCCTTTTTGTAATGAAAAGCAAAGCACATAAACACACATTTTTGTCTCACACATTTGCACACATTTTTGAATGATTTGGATGTTTTCATAGAAAGACTCGTTTGCGAGGCGGATTGGGTGAACTTTCGGTTCTTCCCAACATGTAATCTGACCCCCGAACCCTCTCTCTGATCATAAAAGGTTTTTCAATGTTTTCCATAAAACGGCGTGGCGACTCCTTCCTTTCACTTTTACATATTTCCCATCCCATTTCCAAAACTTAAAATTTTCATACGGGGTATGTTCAAAGTCCTAACTGTTGGTCTCAAAGAGGGAAACAAGGGTGAAAAACAACTAGAGGGGGGTGAATAGTTATTACAAAATTTTCAACCCCTTTTGCAAATAAACCTCTTGCTTACAAAACCACCCTTGCAATGTATCAAAACCATAAGTGAGGTTTGTAAAATGCACAGCGGAATTTCTACATAACAAAGTGAGGTTTGATAGTGCGGTTTAGAAAATAATAAAAGTGAGGTTTGACAATGATTAACTTTAAACACAATTTACAAATCTGGTAAACCTATTAAGATCAAACAGATAAGACAAATTATTTTGAACTATGAACAATAAAGAAAATGCAAAAATTAAAGAAAACAAGATTTGAAGTGGTTCAATCATAAATGATCTACATATCTACTACCAAGATGGTTAGTCTTGGATTTTTTAACTACTAGATTTTGTATTAGATGTTGAGGAAGATTACAAGGTTACAAGAATCAAACTTAAAATCTAAACAACGAAGCAAATCCTATAATATAACCGATGTATCTCAAATGATATAATCTATGTGATTAATCAAGTGAGGTGTGTGTGTTTATCAAGATTCAAGTCTCTTTCGATCTATATGATTTAGAGCACAATAAATCTGAAGTGTTACAAAGGCTTGAATTTCTGGGCTTGGAAATATGTTCTTGAAGCTATGAAGGTTTGAAGATAAAGATTTAAAGGATTATGGAAATCTGGAAATTTCTTCAAATCTTCAATGGACTCTCTGAAATGGATATTCTCAAGCAATCTTCAAATGATGAATATTGGAGGTATTTATACCCATGCACCAAAAACTAGCTGTTTGGAACAGCTGTAGGAAGTATAGCGCTGGCGCGGTCTGATTGCACCACGTGTCCACATTTGTCCTTTTGTTCATAAGTTGCTGATAAGGTTGTACGGAACTCATGTGACATTCTGGAATGAAGGACAGTTGTCACATTTTTAAATTCTTTTAAACTATTTAGTGACCATTAGACACATTTATTCAACTAGTAGTTAACTCAACGTTGCTGGCATGGTTCAATCAATCAAAGTGGTACAATTTCTTCAAGTCATCAATCATTGGATGAGGTTGGTGAGATGCGGTTTATGAAATGCGGTCTCACAGATGAGGTTTGACTTGCGGTTTGCTATGTGCGGTTTCATGTTGAGGTTTGCATAAGCGGTTTGCTATGTGAGGTTTCGTTCATGAGGTTTGCACTAGCACTGCGGTTTTGCATGACTTCAAAACCTCTTGATTTGAAACCTCATATCCAATGCATTTGTGCCAGTCTTCAAGCCTAAGTAATCATATTCTATAAATTTGACTTGTACTAAAAAATTGAAGTCTAAGCTTCTTTACATATGGGTCTAAAATCCAAAAAATATAGATGGGGTTATCGTATCAATCAAATTAAAGATAAGGAAATGAGGATTAAAGTATGTATACCCAACAATCTACCCCTATTTGGTTGATTCCATTACCTACTATAGCAAAAGCAAAATATTGTACTTGGTAAAAAACATGTCCATAATACTTAACATGGTAAATCTTGTCTAGGTCAATGCACACACTAGCCTAAGTTATAGATTTCTATACTAATGAGAGATGTAAAACTTACAAGGTGAAAGTATAGAAGTACATTCAGTGCATACATAAAAATATGAGTTTAAGTTCAAGTATGCGGTTTAGACTGAATGTATAAACATCAAGCACAAAATATGAGCAGTTAAGTATATGCATAAGGTTTAAAAAATAATGAATTCATTGTTCTACAAATAGTTTGAATTAACAAAGTTTTGGAATTAATAATGATTCATTTTTCTCAGTACTACCTTTGAAAGGTTTAAAAATTACAAGTACAATGAGGAATGAGAAATAAAAAACAGCAAACAGAACAATAAAATAAACAAAAATTACAAGGAATAATGCAGTTTAGTTCTGAGGCGGTTGGAATGGAACAACCTGCTAGGCATCAAAATCAACAAAGTTTTGAGCAGGTGTTCCATCCACATCTTCTCGAATTGGGGCTCTAGAAAAGTTGAATGCTGAATTCTCAGCCCTTAGAGTTTTTCTCAGTCTTCTAACCTCTTCTGAAGATCTTCCTTGAGCAGCTTCAACTCCCTTCAAAGCATTTACCACACTTATGACTCTGCGTTATTGACTCCAACCGCTCTGGGATTTGCTTCTATATTTTCTTTAAGTTCATCCACCTTTGAGGCATTTTCAGCAAGATTTTCATTGAGCCCTTCAATAATTCCATTGATCTGAAGTTGAATTGAAGCATTCAAAGTGTTGTAAAATGTGTGAATGAATTCTTGGATTGCGGTTAAGTGTGCGGTTTGAGAGGACTGCAAGTTTGGATCTAACTCAGCAACTCTCCCCCCTGAAGCTGTCATCTAACTCCTTGAACATGAAGCTAAGCTTGTCCCTAATTCCTTCATTCAGAGCTTCAAGCTTCTCTCTAACCTCATCATCCATGTTGGTTAACCTTGCGGTCTAACCATCTCTAACTAAGTCCAGCTTGCCCTTAGCTCTTCTCTCAGTAGTTCAGCATCATTTTGCAAGTTAGCTTTCATTGATTCAAGTACAGACCTCAATCTAGCTTCTTCATGCGGTCTACAACTTCTGACTTCTTCCAAAATTTCATCTTTGAATCTTCCAAGGATTGATTTCATTGAAGTGTAGAAGACATCAGAAAATTGCTGAAGACAATCCTTGAGCTGATCTTTCGAGACCGCATCTCCAAGTTCTTGAATGACTCCAGCTGCCAAGTCATTTATGAACTCTGCAAAACACGCTTCAGCTGAGCCTTTTACAGTCTTTGCTATATCTCTCATCCCCTTAATGGCATCATCAAATTAGCTTTTTAGCTTGGCCAGTTTAAGTGATTGAGAGTGCACTTGATCTTGGAGAGTGCGGTTGGAAGCAACAAGTTTAATCATGTGGCCTTGATTTGTATGGAGTTGGCCTTGAATGATATGGAGGGAATTTAGTAGCTGGGAGTAATTAGAAGGAGGTTTTGATGAGGATGGAATATTTGAGAAAAGGAAGGGAGAAGGTTGAGCATGTGAAGTTTGGGGTGCGGTTGAGATGAGAGGTGCGGTTTGGGTAATAGGTGCCATTTGGGTAGGTGTGCGGTTTGAGTGAAGTGGGATGAGAGGTTTTGGAAAATATGGGAAATGGGAATTGAATGATGTTGAGGTTGAGGTTGAGTAGGAGGGGTTTGGGTAGCAAGTGTTTGGGTTTTGAGTAGGGAGTGGAATAGTGGGAGTAGGAGGGACTGCAGTTTGAGGTGGGGGTGAAGTCTGAACCACAGTGGGTTGGGGTTGAGTTTGAGAAGGTGAGGTAGATGGTGTGGAAGTATGAGGAAGGTTGAGGTTGGGTTTGTGGTTGAGGGGAAGGTAGAGGAGTAATAGGTGAGTGTTCCCTAAGGTTTGAAGGAGGAGGAGATAGATATGAGCCCTCAGCCCATTCCTCCATCCTTTATCTAAATGGGGTTTATGGGGTCAAGTCTAGGTCTTGGGGGATGTTCATCATCATAACTTGGAACTCTCCTTATGTAAGTGGAAATAGCAGGCCCAACAGATGGTTTTGGGGACCAATCTTGGAATGCGGGAAGGAGGGGGATTTCATAATCTTGGAAAGGGATATCTGGGTTATTGAGGTCAGTGGCTGAGGATGAGGATGAGTAGGACTCCTTATTGAAGTAGGAGTCAGTTTCCCTAGCCATGGAGTTTATATGGTTTCCAAGCTCATCAAATTCCCTAAATTTTAGTCCAACCTATTGAATATATAATTAAACTTCTGAACACCCCTTCTTATATCCACAATGGTTTTTTTCTTGGATTTCCCTTTGGTAGAGGATTTCCTTCAAGCCATTTTGATTCTCTTCCTTGGTGTCTCCCCCTGAACCTCAGCATCTCTTTGCGGTTTAGGTGATGACTGCGGTTGGGGGGATGGCTGCAGTTCAGATTGGGCTTCAGGTTCTTTTCCCTTTGCAGCTTTAGCTGCCAATCTTTCGTCTTTCCTCTTCTCCAACCGCTGTAGCTCCTCTATGTGAAATCGCAGTAAGGCTTCATTAGAGGTAATCTTCTTGATAGATATCTTTGCAGCAATTGCTAGAGTGGGGATTTCAACCTCTTCATCTTCAACCCCTTCAGTTTCATCATTCATTCTCTCAACTTCTTCTTTTATATCAACCTCTTCATCGGGCATTGACTCATCTTCAAGCACCAACTTCTTCTTCAATTTATTGGCTCTGCTTGGCAAAGTTATGGATGGACCTCCATGCGGTTTAGGGGTAGGCGCGGTTTTTGTTTTCTTCAAGGGAGCTTCAACCTTATCCTTCCTTTTCTGGTATTCTTTACCACCTTGCCAATAGCAGCATCTGCGGTTTCTAATTCATTGCAATTTAGGCTTCTCTTGTTGGGATGGTATCTCGTTCCCAAATCTCTCTATAAGTCATCACCATTCTTGTACCTGAATGCATTGCAGACACTTAAGCCTAGTGATTCTTCTCCAGATGACCAATCCACCATCAATTCTGGATTAAGCTTCCTATGTTCCTCCAAGTGTTCATAATTTCCAAAGATTGGAGTCAATAACTTGCGGAAGGGCCTCCATCTTTGGTCAATACCCATTGTCTTTGAATTGTAGAGATCAATATGTGCTGATAATTCTCTCATCAAGATCTTGGGCCAGTGTAGAGGGATCTCTGAGTAGATGGCAGAGCAATACATTCATTGCTGGCTTGTAAAGTTGTTGTGGCTGTCATTCTTCCCATAGATAGACTTTCTAGTTAGAAAACACATATGGGACATTAATTCTCCAAAGTCTTTCCTTGGAACCGTTTTGTAATTTCCAATCAGTGTAGGCAATCATGCGGTTGTGGAAGCCGTTGCATCCTGAACCTCTTGTGACACCCTTTCTTCAGCTTTGGGTACGAAATTCATACGTGTCCCTAATGTCCCTATAGTCTATAGTCACATTCATTCCCTGCACATTAGCTGTCCAACAAGGAATCATCCTGCCATTCCCCAGGTCTCTAAGCCCAGAAATAGCATTAGCGTGGAACTGGTCAACATAAGAGGGGATGGTAAAGTTCTACTTCTTGTTGAATAGAGGAAGAACTCCACAGGGCTTAATCTTCCCGATCATCTCTCTTCCTAATGCATATTACATTAACTCCTCTTCCCTATTTTCCCAACTTAGGAGAAAGAAATGTGGATCCTGCAAAAATAGAATAAGTTAGGTGTATTTCAAGAAGTCACAGTTCACATGCGGTTTAAGCACAAATGCGGTTTAGCAATAGTGCGGTTGAGAAAGTGAAAATTTTTCAACTCCTAGTGAACTATGTAAATTTACACAGGTAAAAGATGACAAGTAGAATGTAGCATGCGTTTTGGATAGTATGCGGTTTGACATTATCATGTGAAAACAAATAGCATAAAATCCAACAGTTAGAATAAATGAAAAATAAACATGCGGTTTTTTACAATAGCATTATGCGGTTTCAACATACGGTTTAATCGTGTGGTTTTACCGATGCGGTTTTACTGTAATGAAAGCATGCTATTTCTATCAAGCAAATATGAGGTTTTTAGGGATGAGGTTCTGAGGTATGTCCAAAGTAGAAAATTTTCAAAAAAAATTATAATTATGAAAAACATGATTCATGATCATACAATCCAACATATAGGGCATTTTCTGAAAATTGATATGAACATTATATAATCATACGAATAACATGATGAACATCAAGAACAGAGATAAGATAAATTTCACCAAATTTAGCATATGATATGTCAAAATGATCCTTAAGAGATTTAAAATAACATTATAAGGTCAAAAGCATAAATTTAGTCCAGAATCATCATGAGAACATGAAGAATAGAAAGTGGATTTCGAAAACCCCAAAAACTAGAAATCCTAAAATTAGAATTCTAGCCATTTATAGATCATCAAATAAACATCAAAATTGATATTATTGAAGTAATACGAGCAAAATCCAACAGAAATCAGTCACAACCAAGAAGAAATAAAGATTTAATAAACAATAGTAAGAGTAGTAGTCGAAGGGTTCCATACATGTTCATCCATGGTGATTTAGCAGAAATAAAAGATTAAGAGTTAGAAACATACCATATCGTTGAATGATTTTTAGGAGCTTTAGGAACTCTTGGGATTTTGGGAACTGCAGGTGTTCTAGTTCTCTTTGTTGCCATGGATTGCTTTTTAGCAAGTGAGGGCGTATAGAGAGAGAAAGTGTTTGTATGATGAAGAAAGTAAAAGTGATAGCGTTTGGCTAAAGAAGAAAAACAGTAGCATGAAAATGGTTATATGTGGTGTCTCTTGGATGGAGTGAAAATAGGGGGTGATGGTTCCACTATCCCACTAAGTGAACCAACAGTAACATCCTTTCACCTTCTTCACGTAGCCCAATGACGGCTAATGTGAAGGATTGGAGAAAATATTCCCTAGCATTAAATGCATTTAAATTTCAAAAGAATGTGGGAAATAATTGCAAAAGTATCCTTATGCAATTAATTTGTCTCAAAAGAGACAAGGACCAAATAATAAATATAGATAACTTACCTGGTGTCCACGTGGCATGCATTAAATTATTATTTTTTTTATCTTTTTTTATGTAATGAAAATATCAAACTGCTTGATGAAGCTTCTTCAAAGCTATGTAATGATAAGCGTTGAAATCTCTAAGTGTTGTTATGTGGTTTGGAATAGCATGCAGTCTTGATGCATTCGGTTTAGGGCATGCAGTTGGCTACATGCGGTTTCAACAGGGGAGAGGTTTTGAAACCTCATCACGATTTTGACCTAAACACAATACTTAACACACAAATTAGTAACAAAAAACATTTAGACATATTTAATTTAAGCATACCCATCCCTCCTATAAGAAATGTAAACCTCTTGGAGTCAAGAGCCTTTGTGAGGATATCAACAATTTGATTTTCTGTCCCCACATACTATAATATTTATGTGTTTGGTTTTTTAGTGCATGACAGGGTTGTTGTAGACTGAAATTGTTGAGGTATTGTCACACATGATTGGGAAATTTCCTTCATTGATTCCATAGTCAACCAAATGTTGCTTCATCCAAAGTATTTGACAACAGCAACTTCCAGCAGCAATCTATTCAGCCTCTGTAGTTGAAACTGAGATTTTCTTTTTGCTTGCCCAAATAACTAGTCTATTTCCAAGGAAGTGAGATGTTTCACTAATGCTTTTCATGTCAATGGTACATGCTACATAATCTACATCTGAATAATCTACAAGTTTGAAATTCGAATCTTTGGAATACCAAAGTTAAAGTTTAGTAGTTCCAGAGAGATAGCGGATTAATGAGCCACTTAAATGTGCTTCTCTATGAACAGCTTGATAACGAGCACAAACATAAACACTAAAAATAATATTTGGTCTACTATCAGTTAAGTAAATTAATGAGCCAATCATACCTCGATATAAGGTTTGATCAAACTTTTTACCTTTTAATTCTTTATCAAGTTTATTGTCGGTAGCCATGGGAGTATCTTATGGTTTAACATTTTCAAGTCCAAACTTCTTGATTAACTCCTTTGTGTATTTGGCTTGGTTGAGGAAGATTCCTTCATCACATTGTTAGATTTGAAGTCCTAGAAAGAATGTCAATTCTCCCATCATGCTCATCTCAAACTTGTTTTTCATTATCTTTTCAAAACGCTTGCACAATAATTCATTAGTAGAGCAAAAAATAATATCATCAACATAAATTTGAATAAGTAATGATTAATTATTATATTTAGCAATAAATAAAGTTGTATTGATTTTACCATGTTTGAATCCGTTTTCTAGATGATATTTTGATTGAGTTTCATACCATTCCCTTGGAGCTTGCTTGAGTCCTTACAAAGCTTTTTGGAATTTGTAGACATGATTTGGAAATCTTGAGGATTCACACTCTACTCTGAGTGACAAATGAATTAGATGAACAGATTACAACTGAAATAGTGGTCTCTACAGATGGATACTTGTGTCGCGTGATACAGGACTCCACATGTCCAATTGTGTCGCGTGACACAGGTCACCCATCTGCAGGAACCTTACAATTCAAAATCAGAAACAACAGAGATCGATTCAGACCCAAATATTACACCAAAACAATTCAGAATAATATGAATCAGTAATAGATTTGACCAAGGGGGTGTGGATATGGGGAGATCCACACTCCCTTGATGAACAAGTTATAAATCCAATGAAATCACATCATGAACATGAACAATAACAAGCAAAACAGGTTAAACAGAGAGATGGCGATTGCCACTTGATAATCTGAAGTGGATGGAGCTTGATTATCAAGTGGAGGAATGGAAATCGAACTGAATTGCAAGGAACAAATAAACAAATATGAGAGATGGAGGTGGGGAATTTGTTACCCTTGTAGTCCTCAACCTCCACACCAAGTTAGGTGTAGAAGCCTTCAATTCAGCTGCTGGAATACGGATTTGAGCACAGATAGAGTACTAGCCTTGGATCTTCAATGGTATGAAGTATGAAGGAAGGTAGATGGGTGAGGTGTGTGAGAGATGAAGGAATTAGAGGGGAATTGGTTGGTGTTTTGTGTGGAAGGAGGAGAGAGACTGGATTCTGGCATGAATTTGGCAGAGTGACTTTAGGGAATGGAAAAGGGATCCTAATATGAGAGGGGAAGGGCTTTATTTATAGCTGCAGATGAGGGCTTGTTCTGTCACACGACCTTCTGTATCAACTTTCCATGGCTCGAGTTGTCGCGTGACTTAAGCAAGCCATAACCGTTTTTGGCACCAAATTGCTGCTTCTGGAACATTCTGAAATAATTCCTTAAAGGTCCAAAGCAATTAATTCCCTGTAGGTCCTTATGTACATAAAAATTGACTTAAAAGCAATTCCTTCAAAAAAACTTATAAAAAGTTTCCAGAAGTCTCGGAATGGACCGGGAATCTACCAAAACCCCCCTAGTGCAATTTTATCATATTAAAATGCACCTAAAAAGGGTCGTGAATTGGATTGACGTACTCACAATGAGTTTACATACGCTTCGGCTATTGGATCTATTATGTACGCTATGATTTGTACTAGACCCGATGTCTCATATGCTCTGAGCATGATGAGTCAATACCAATCTGATCCTGGTGAGAACCATTATGGCAGTCAAGAGGATCCTTAAGTACTTAAGAAGGACTAAGGATGCGTTCATGGTATTTGGAGGGATAGAAGAAGATCTTGTTGTAAGAGGTTACACAGATGCTAGCTTTCAAACCGACAAGGATGATTTCCGATCGCAGTCGGGATTTGTGTTTATGCTTAACGGAGGTGCAATTTGTTGGAAGAGTTCCAAGCAAAGTACCATAGCCGATTCTACAATCGAGGCTAAATATATAGCGGCATCCGATGCAGCTAAGGAGGCAGTTTGGATCAAGAAGTTCATTAGTGACTTGGAAGTTGTTCCAAGTATCACTAATCCAGTGGAACTTTATTATGACAATAATGGTGCCATTGTGCAAGCAAAGGAACCAAGGTCACATCAGCGATCCAAACATATGCTTAGACATTTCCATCTCATTCGAGAGTTCATTGATCGGGGAGACGTTAAGATATGCAAAGTATCAACTGATGATAATATTGGGATCTGCTTACAAAGCCCCTCGCACAAGCAAAGCATGATGGTCATGTGAGGTCCATGGGTATACGATACATAGATGGAGCCTAGTGCAAGTGGGAGATTGTTGGTGTAATGCCCTAGGCATTTAGTTATGTTTGACTTATAACATAAACCGCTATGTAATCGTCTTTATCATTTATTATAGAGAAAGTTTATTTGGTTCATTATATGTTTACATGTTTATTATATTGAACTGCGTCCCTAAGTTATTATGAATAACTAGTATAGTTGGTAATGGATAATCATGAAGATGATTATATGCATAGAGATGCACATTAAACTTATGGGTACTTGCTAGAGAACAAGCATTGGACTTGACCTACTTATGAGATTTATGACATGGTCTGTTGTCATGATTAAATCTCATGATAGTCGTGTCATTGAATCCTATGAACCTGAGATTATCATAGTCTTCCACATGATGAACATCATGTTTAATATAGTCTAATACTATCTTTAATTGGACAGCAATAAGGGCTATGTTGGCACGATTGTATTCATGTAGAGAAGAATGATAAGTCAAGATGGGATGTGTCCCTCTCGTTGAGAGAGATGTTTGCTTGGGCCCCTCGATGAATGATGTTGATGAAATGTGTGGCCACACTCAAGTGATTTGATAGAGATCAAATGCATTTGGATTATCAACATATTCAGAATCGAGAAAGCATTGAACGGTATGATTTGACATGAACCATGATTCATGTTCAATTCGACATCTTGGACAAAGGGATTGTGACATTTGATCTATCAAGGAATCAAGCTTTGATATTATATTTAATTAGGTGGACATAATGACTTGCTATAAGTTACTTATGTCTTGTGAGGATGATGTTTCAACTCACTACCAACATAAAATATAATTTCTAAAGGGTTACACACAAAAGTACGAAGTGAAAATGGCTAAAGGGGTAAATTTTGGGGTCAAGGGATGACAAGTCCCCTATGGGACGACTCGTGCCCTGATGGGACGACTCATCCCCATTTGCCCCAACTATTCCCCAAGGCAAGGATGAATGAATCAGGTTACTGAATTTAGGGGACGACTCATCCCCTCAGGGACGACTCGTGCTCACGACTCGTGCCCTGGGGGATGACTCATCCTGGCGGCTCTGGATGCCCGTTTTAGCTTGGAAGAAGGACTCTTTTCCCTAAAGGTTAGGGATTTATAACAAGTATAAATAGAATCCTTTTATCCCAACCATAGGTACCGAAAATTAGAGTTTTAGAAACACTAATTGGTTGATTTTGATTACGAATCAAAGATCAAATTCCATAGATTCATTCTACCATACAGCCATTGATTGTTGAATATTGATTCAACAATCGGGGATCATCTAGCAATCCAACAGGAAGTGTTCTTGGTCCGTTCGCGTGTGGATTACCGATAGAGGGTGATTACTTTATCACCTAAAGCTTGAAGACTTTCAATCGTTAATTCATCACAAGGTTTAGAACAAGGAGAAGATCAAAAACTTCATCAACATTTTTTAGATTCGTTTTGAGATTTGCTTTGAAGATCCGTTTTCGAACAAACTTAATTGCATTCAAGGTATGTAAATCAATTTCATGTTCTTCATCTCTTCATGCTAGAAGGATTCAAGGGATCGGGTTTTGTTGTTTTTCAAAGTTCTTCCGCTGCATTTGTAACCCCAAAACCCAACAGTTATGATCTGCCAAGGGAAATGGGGAAAAAGAAAGTTTTATTAAATAAGAACACAATAAGACCAATGACAAAGCACAAGACAGAGGTAGTGTAGCCTTAAAAAAGAAAAATGATTCAACTGTACGATATAGAGCCCTGTTTATGTCGCATTACTATTTTTATATATATATATATATATGAAAATTAATATTTAAAAAAAATTATAATTGGTATTCGATATACCAACCAATTTAAATATATATTCCGTGTACCAACCAATTATACATAATTGGTACGGTGGTACCGTACCAACATTTCAGCATACCGATTTGTACGTACCAATTATAATTGGTACGATTGGTACACATGTTGGTTGGTATGGATTTGAAAATTTTGCCAGCCCTAAGGATTGTAGTTGAAGGTGTATTTTGGGGATGAAGAAGAAGAATAGTAATGTGTGTGTGTGTGTGTGTTTTTTTTTTAAGATAATAGACTAGCATTCATTAAATTTTTAACGGGTGTGAGTTTATATAATCCAAACATTTTTCACATCATCATTCTATTAGAGAAATCTAACTTAATATATTCATTTGTGTTGGTCCCAAAGGAGGCAACAAGGGTGAAAAACAGCTAGAGGGGGGGGGTGAATAGCTGTTACAAATTTTTTGACCCTTTTTGAAAAACAAACCTCTTGCTTACAAAAGCACTCTTGTAGTATATCAAAACCGCAAGTGAGGTTTGTAAAATGCACATCGGAATTTTTTAGTAACAGAGTGAGGTTTGACAGTGAGGTTTAGAAATTAGTAAAGTGAGGTTTGACAATAATTAACTTTAAACACAATTCACAAATCGGAGAAACCTAATAAGATCAAACAGATAAGACAAATTAGTTTGAATGATTAACAGTAAAGAAAATGCAAAAATTAAAGAACACAATATTTGGAGTGATTTAATCATAAATGATCTACGTCCACTATCAAGATGGTTTGTTTTGGATTTTCTAACTACTAGATTTGTATTAAATGATAAGAGAGATTAAAATTACAAGAATCAAACTCAAATCTAAAATCTAAACAATGAGGCAAATTCTAAACTATAACTGGTGTATCTCAAATGATTTAATCTATGTGATTTATCAAGTAAGGTGTCTGTGATTATCAAGATTCAAGGTTCTTTGGATCTGTATGATTTAGAGCACAATAAATCTGAAGTGTTACAAAGCTTTGAATTTCTGGGCTTGGAAATTGGTTCTTGAAGGTATGAAGGTTGAAGATGAAGATTCAAAAATTATGGAAATCTGGAAAATATCTTCAAATATTCATAGGAATATCTTTAATAAATATTCCCAAGCAATCTTCAAATGATGATGATTTGGGGTATTTATACCCCTACAGCAAAAAGTAGCCATTTGGAACAGCTATACCAAGTATAGGGTTGGTGCGGTCTGGTTGGTCCTCTTGTCCACTTTTGTCCTTTTAATCAGAAGTTGTTGATAAGGTTATACGGACCTCACCTGACATTCTGGGATGAAGTACATTTGTCACCTTTTCAAAATTCTTTTAAACTCTGAGTGACAGTTAGACACGTTGATTGATCTAGTAGTTAACTTAACGTTGCTGACGTGGATCAATCAGTTAAAGGTGGTCCAATTCTTCAAGTCTCCATTCATTGAATGAGGTTTGAGAGACGCGGTTTGCTGAGTGCAGTTTTATGTTGAGGTTTGCACATTCGGTTTGCTTAGTGCGGTTTCATACATGAGGTTTGCACTAGCACTGCGGTTTGCATGACTTCAAAACCTCTTGAATTGAAACCTCATGTCCAATGCAATTTTGCCAGTCTTCAAACCTAAATAAACCTATTCTATAAATTGGACTTGTACTAAAAATTGAAGTCTAAGCTTTATTACATATGGGCCTAAAGTTCAGAAAATATAGATGAGGTTATGGTATCAATCAAATTAAAGCTAAAGCAGAGAGGGTTAAAGTATGTATACCCTACAATCTGTTTGATTGATGCCATTACCTACTATAGCAAAGGCAAATATTGTTCTTGGTAAAAACAATTCCATAATAATTAACATGGTAAATCATATTCCAAGTTAATGCACACACTAGCATAAGTTATAGATTTCTATACTATTGAAAGATATAAAACTTATAGATTAAAAGTATAGAAATGCATTCAGTGCATAAATAAAAAATATGAGTTTAGGTTTAAGTATGCGGTTTAAACTAAATGTTTAAACATCAAACACAAAATATGAGTTTTAAATTTACGTATATGTTAACGAGGTTTAAAACAATATATTCATTGTTTTACAAACAAGCGGTTTGAATGAACAAGGTTTTGGGATAAAAAATGATGCATTCTTTCATTACTACCTTCAAAGTCGTTTGAAATTTACAATTTCATGTGGGAATGAAAATAACAAAATAGTAAAACAAAAACAAAAGAAGCAAAATTCCATTGCGGTTTTACTGGGGAGGTTGGAGTGGAACAGCCTGCTGAGCATCTAAATCAACATAATTTTGAGCAGGAGGTCCATTCATAACCTCATCTACAATAGGGGCTCCTAAAAAATTGAAGGCAGAATTTTCACCTCTCAATGTTCTTCTGAGTCTTCTAACTTCTTCTTGAGTTCTCACTTGAGCAGCTTCCACTCCCCTTAAAGCATTAACCACTGTAATCACTCTAGAACTATTGGCTCCAACCTCTCTTGTATTGGCTAAACTTTCTTACTTTAGTTCATCTACCTTGGAGGTATTCTCACCAAGATTTACTTTAACCTCATCCAAAATTCCATTTTGCTGCAAATGAATTGAGGAATTCAAGGTGTTGTAGAAGGTATGAATGGAATCTTGGATTGCGGTTTGGGACGCGGTTTGAGATGATTGTAGCTTGGGCTCTAACTTAGCAAGGCTCTCCCCGAAGGAATCATCCATTTCATAAAATTTGAAGCTGAGTTTATCCCTGATTCCTTCATTCATGGCTTCAAGCCTGTCTCTTACTTCTTTAGTCAGACTGGTCAACCTTGCGGTTAGACCATATCCAACAAGATCCATTTTCATCTTCAAATCTTTTCTAAAAACCTCAGCATCATTCTGAATGTTGGGTTGCATAGAATCTAATACTGACCTCATGTTGGAATCTTGTTGCAGTCTAGATGTTCTAATTTCTTCAGAAAGTTCAATTTTTATTCTTTCAAGAACTGACTCTAAGGAGTTGCAAAATACATCAGAGAGTTGATGAAGATAGTCCTTGAGTTGCTCCTTGGAAATCGCATCTCCTAAAGCTTGAAGAACCCCAGTAGCCAAGTCATATCTGAATTCAGAAAAACATGCTTCAGCTGAGGTTTTGACAATGTTTGCAGTGTCTCTCTCCCCCTTAATAGCAACATTAAAGGAAGTTTTAAGCCTATCCAATTCCAGGGATTGAGAGTTCACTTGCTCTTGGAGAGAGTGGTTTGAAGTAGCCAACTTGATCATGTGACCTTGGTTGGTGTGAAGCTGGCCTTAGATGACATGAAGTGCAGAAAGGAGGTGGGAGTATTCATATGGAGGGATAGATGAGGAAGGAATGTTTGAGAATAAAGGAGAAGGTTGAGTATGGGAGGTTTGAGGTGCGGTTGAGGAAATATATGAGGTTTGGGTTATTGGGGCGTTTTGGGTAGGGGTCCGGTTTGTGAGATTTAGGCATTGAGGTTTTGGAATATATGGGTGATAGAAATAGAATGGGGTTGGGGTTGAGTATGAGGGGTTGGAAAGGGAAGTGTTTGAGTTGGAATGGTTTGGGGTGGAACAGTTTGAGGCGCAGTTGGTATGGGTAAGGTTTGAAGTGCGGTTTGAGTATGTAAGGTTTGTGGTGCGGTTTGAGTGGGGGGAGGAATTTTGGAAGTTGGGGGGACTACGGTTTGAGGTAGAGGTAAGGAATTAACCACAGTTGGTTGAGGTTGGGATTTTGAGGGTAAGGTGGATGGGGTGGCAGTATGTGGAAATGAAGGTTGAGGTTGTGGTTGGGGTTGAGGTGAAGGTGGAGGTATTTGTGGTGAGGGTTCCCTATGGTTTGATAGAGTAGGATATAAGTGAATATTAGAATTAGGAGGACGTTCAACAAAAAAAATACTGAATCCTCAGTCCAATCATCCATCATTGTTCTAATGGAGTTTGTATGGTGAGGTCTTTTGGGTGGGTGAGGTTCATCATCATCACTAGGACCTCTCCTAGTTGATGTGGAAATGGCTGGCCCATCAGAAGGTTGGGGGGACCAGTCTTTGAAGGCAGAGGGAGGGGGTTTTGTAATCTTGGAAGAGGAGGTCTGGTTGGTTGAGGTTTAAGTCTGAAGAAGAGGATGAGGAGGACTCCTTATCAAAGTAGGAGTCAGTCACCCCAGCCATAGGATTAATGAGGTGGCCAAACTTATCAAAACTCCCAAAGTTTTGGGCCAACCTCTTGAAGATGTAAATGAACTTCTCGACGTCTCTTTTGACATCTTCAATGGTTTTCTTCTTGGTCATCCCCTATGTTGAAGATTTTCTACAGGCCATTTTGATCTGCTTCTTTGGAGTCTCCCTCTGAACCTCTGCACTTGCATGCGGTTCAGATGATTGCGGTTTGGGGGAGGATTGCGGTAGAGAAGAAGGTTACGTTTTAGAAAGAGTTGCAGCTTCTTTTCCCTTAGCAGCTTTAGCTGCTATCCTCTCTTGCTCTCTTTTCTCCAATCTCTCCAATTCTTCTTTATGATATCGCAGTAGGGCTTCATCTGATGAAATCTTCTCTATGGCAATTTTAGCAACAGTTGTCATAGAAGGAATGTCAGCCTCTTCACCTTCTTCAATCTCATCAGCTTCCTCAGCCATTTTCTCAACCTCTTCTTCAATATCTTCATCAACAATATGTTCATCAATCAGCACCTTTCTCAACTTCTCTGCGCTACTTGGCCTAGCATCAGAAACACCATGCGGTTTGGGATTAGGTGCAGTCTTGGGCTTCTTTTGGGGCAGTTCATCTTTGCCCTTACCCTTCCTTGCATTTTTAACTACCTTACCAATAGCTGCATTAGCAGTTTCTGGGTTCATGGCTATTTAATCTTCCTTGGTTCGAAGGGTGTCTCTGTCCCAGATCACCTTGTATGTATCATCACCATTCTTGTACTTGAATGCATGACATACACTCAGGTCAAGGGATTCTTTACCATTGGACCAGTCCACTATCAGCTCAGGGTTTAGCTGTCTGTGCTCCTCTATGTGCTCGTAGTTGGCAAAAAAGCAGTGAGGAGCCTGCAGAAGAGTATCCATCTTTAATCAACTCATCTTTCTTTGATTTTGTAGAGGTCTATGTGTGCTGATAGTTCCCTCATAAGAATCTTAGGCCAATGGAGAGGGATTTCATAGTAGATTGTTGAGCAGTACATCCACTGTTGGCTGGTGAAGTTCTTGTGGTTTCCATTTTTCCCAGAGATTGACTTCCCAATCAAGAAGCATAAGTGGGACATCAGCTCTCCAGAGTCTTTCCTTGGAAACCCTTTGTACTTACCAGTCATTGTGGGCAAGCCAGCTGTTGTAGACGCGGTTGCATCTTGGACCTCTGAGAAATTCTTTCTTCAGCCTTAGGTATATGAAAATCGTAAGTATCCCTGATGTCCATATAATCTATGGTTACATCCAATCCTTGAACATTGGCGGTTAGGCATGGAATTGTCCTTCCATTGCCTAGATCTCTCAAATCAGAAACCACATTGGTGTAGAACTGATCAACGTAAGAGGGTATGTTGTAATGCTGCTTCTTGTTGAACAAAGAAAGAACTCCAAAAGCCTTCATTTTCCTTATCATTTCTCTTCCTAAAGCATCTTGCTTCAACTCTTCTTCTCTTATCTCCCAGCCTGGTAGAAAGAAATGGGGGTCCTACAAAAAAGAAATTTATTAACTTAGATCCATTCAAGAAGTCACATTTCATATGCAGTTTAAGCACGGAAGCGGTTTAGCAATAGTGTTGTTGAGAAAGTGAAAACTTCTCAACTCCTAAGTGAACTATAAATTTTACAGTCAAAATAATAAGTGTGGGAAATAGCATGCAACTTTAGATGTAATGCGGTTTATATCAACATAAAATAAGTAGCATAACATCTAACAGAGTAAGTGAAAAGCACCATGCGGTTTCAAGTAATTATAACATGCAGTTTCAATCATGCGGTTTAACTTATTCGGTTTTATCATGCGGTTTTACTCTAAGGTAAACGTGCGGTTTTTAGCAAGAAACTGATAGGTTTTGAGAGATAAGGTTCTAAAGTATATTCAAGGTAAAATTTTCAAAAAAAAAAATCCAAGTATGGAAAACTTGATTTTGAAATCATATAACCCAGCATAAAGAGTATTTTTAGAAAATTCATATGAAAAGTTTATGAATATACGAATAACACTAAGAACACCAACAACATAGACATGATAAAATTTCACCAAAATCAGCATATTGCATGTCAAAATGATCCTAAAAGGTTGTAGAATAACAATATAACAATAAAAACACAACTTTTGTCCAGAATCATCAAGAAAATGTGAAGAACAGAAAGTGGGTTTTTGAAAAACTCAAAACTGTAAATCTCAAAATCAGCAACCTAGATTTGTATAGATTATAAAATAAATTACATACTATAATCCATACTGCAATGCGAGCAAAGCCAAACAAAAATCAAACAAAAAGATTAAGAAACAAAGATTTAATCAGCCAAAATGTAAATTAGCATACAAAGGGTTTTTACAGTTCAACAATGGCGTGTTTACAGAAATTTAGAGATTTAGAGTTAGAAACTTACCATGTCATTGAATGCTTTCTTAGGTGCTCTAGGAACTCTGGGAGATTTGGGAATTGCAGTTTCTCTTGTTCTTTTTGGTGCCATGAATGTTCAGTTTAAGTGAGAGAGAGAAAGTGCTTATAAAACAAGAAAGTACTTGTGACAGAGAGTTTGGAGAAAGAGAAAATGGTAGCATGAAATCAGTTTATATAGGTGTTCCTAGGGTGGAGTGAAAATAGGTGATGATGGTTCCACTATCCCACTAAGTGAACCACCATAACAGTTCCACACTTTCACCTCCTTCACGTAGCCCCATGACGGCAGATATTAATGTTTTAAGGAAATATTCCTTTTCCATTAAATGGATTTAAATTTTAAAATAACGTGGGAAAATAATTGCAAAAGCAACCTTATGCAATTAATTTATATCAAAAGAGATGAGTACCAAATAATAAATATAGAATACTTAACTGGGTTCACGTGGCATGCAGTTTGATATTATAAACAAAATAATATTAATATTTATTTTTATAAATTTATTTATTTATTTTTAAAAAAATATATATCAAACCGCTTAAGCTTCTTCAAAGCTAAGAAATGAAAAACGTTGAAATTTTTCTAAGTGATGAAACGCAGTTTGGATCATGCGTTATTGAAGCATGCGGTTGATTGCATGCGATTTGGTTAACGCGGTTTCAACCTATAGACACCCCATTCTGAACACATCGGATCATACTTATACCACTCTAAGTCTCGCTTTGAGTCAAGAAGTAGAAATCCACCATTTCGTCATGTTTCGTTAAAGTTTTGACTAACTACCGTTAGTTTGGGACTAAACTGCATACGAGATAACGAGGAAAGGACAAAACTGTCCACAGGAGCAATATCTCGCCGCGAGATGGCGTGTCTTGCGCGAGATATCTCCCTCTGCAGATTGCAGACGATAGTTCCCTCGTCGATTTCAACCTCTTTCCGGGATAAAACTTTATCTCTCCGGCCAACCAATGGGAGAGGAGGTCTAGAACCATCTGATAGGGTTTTAACTCTCCACTTCTTCATATCCAACCTCTATAAATACTTGGTGACTTCCAAGGCTCAAGGGGTCGAAGGTCGAAGGTCGAAGGTCCCAGACCGCGAATTTACACAACACACACACATTTTGTCGTTTTCTTTCCCTGAAAGAATCCTTCAAAATCACCCTAAAACTCACCTCATAGTTTGTTTGTCAACCTTGTTGATAAACAAGCATCAACCTCCAAATCAAGGACCAAGGCGAAGCTCTGTCCGTGTGAAGGGTCGACTCTAAACTTGAGCCGAAACTCTGCCCAAATCACCTCACGCAAGGTAATTCCTAATCTTCCTTCTAATTGATTGTTAGAGTGGTATAAGTCCATAGAATCTAGGATCGGCCTAGAACCTCTCCAAATCATGGAGACGGTCTCGAAGCAATCGATTCTACATTCCGTTTGACCTCGTCAAATGGACCTTTATTTGTAGTATTTGAATTCGTTTTTTTACTTCTTCTTTTGAAAAACCTCTCTTTTCTTTAGCAAGACCGATCTCCGGATTGGGTGAAATGGATGCCTTCTAAACCTACCCATTTCATAACCTAAGCCCCGAACTCAAATCTCTCAAATGGTTTTTCTATGTTTCCAATCAAATAATATAGGTGGCGACTCATAAAAATAAAAAGAACCAGAATTTCTTTCTCACAACGCTACAGTGGCGACTCACTGGGACCGAAAATTAAGAGGCTTAAACTTGCGTCAAAATTAAAAGAGAGGTTTTTCAATCTATTTTGTAAAATTCGAATTTTTCGTTCTCGTATGGGAGATATCTCGCACGAGATATCATTATCTCGCGCGAGATAGGGCTTCCAGCCCTGGTTGTTTTTTGGTTTCTCCTGTTTCGCTCGTAATCCAAGACGAGAGCCGAACATGCAAGTGGGGATCCTGCATTCATTATCTGTAGAGTTCCTACATCTTAAGGCCTCCCTTAAGGTGTAGAACTCGGACCTTTATTTTCCTTAAATAATTGATTATTATTTATGAACTGCGTGTGATTGGGTTTTATTTAATTAAAGTCCGGTCCATTGGGGATTCGGGAGTTGTAAATTAAATTATTTATCTCTCTTTATCTCTCTTTATGTGGAACTACGACGGCCTGAGTCTTCCTAGATTGGGAGAAACGTAGGCAACCACTTGGTGCGGCCATTATCTGTTTTCCTTTTGATTTCTCAAAAAAAAAAAACTTTCTATTTTACTCTATCACATAGATTGACTATCACACACGCACACATCATACTATAACTGTCATTGCACTGCATACCCTCTATAAACCCGGGACCCACACTAAGGACGGATGACGGTAACCACCTAGTCGCCGGTCTCTCCGAAGTTGGACAATCCCACTCCGCGTATTCAATCCACTTAGATTGTCATATCGGGGAGCCTAGCCTTCCACTCCCCGCATCGCCACATTCTCATGTAGATTGACTTTTTAGGATCACTCCGTGACCGGTCGGTTTTGACTCGGTGATCTTTTCTTGTTTTTGATCAAAACAAAGCCATGTAAAATTGACAATAAGAAAGGATTCGGAAAAAGTCCCTTCGGAAAAGGTCCCTTCGGAAAAAGTCCCTTCGGAAAAAGTCCCTTTCGGATGTCCCTTCAAGAAAAATGTGCATATAATCCTTCAAAAAAAAAAAACAATCTTACATGGCTTTGTTTTACAAAATCGGATTGATTGCTTAGTCGTTAGGTTCGATAAAGGCCTTAGAAACCCCTCAAAACGGACTTTCCGTTCCGACCAATAATTAGGGCTAAATAAAAATCGACTTTCCGTGTGATTATCTCGCGCGGGATTACTTATCTCGCACGGGATAATGCTTCTGTTTGCCGAATTTGAGCCCGAGCCATTTAAGCCTCGCTTCCGACTCGTTGGGGCTAGATCCCGATATCCGCATCTCTTCTCGTCGCTTCCGAAGCTACTCAACTCCAAGACTCCCAACACAATGTCTACCGGAAAGCATGCCATGACCAAGGAAAGCCGTGAACAACCCACTCTCCAAGATTTGACCAAGTCTCTTGTCGCCGAAATGGAACACGTGGAAGGTTGGAGAGAAGCTTTGATTTGCCCGCCACTCGCATTGCTAGGGATTTTCGGAAGATGGAAAGTGATTCCGACAAATGGCGATCATCCGTGCAAGAGGAGCTAAGTGACATCAAAACTCAACTTGCCAAAGCCCCGCAAAGAAATTAATGACAATGACTCGTGGCATCACATGGAAGAATCCATCCAAGCCGAAAAGACAAAGATGTTGATTGAAGAGCTCGAGGAAGTCAGAGCGAACTCGAAACTATGACCCAAAAGTGCATCAACCTTGAAGCCCACATTGAAGATGACATGGATGAGAGGGTCAAGTTTTTCCTCAATACCCTCTACCGTGACCTCAAAGAGCAAATGGAGGAAGAATATCAGCTCGCCACCTCGTCTTTGTGCAACACTACGAGAACCATATCCGAGACCTCCATAACCAAATGGCTAAGCGAAGGAAGGGGAGGATTTTCTCCGACATCGGAAACATCACTCTTGGTCATCTCTTCAGAAGTCTTCACAAGGACGGAAAGCTGAAGCCAATATAAGGCTACCAACCTAAGAGGGAAGGTCGATCTCCACACCTCTATTGCTACTACCATCAATGCAATGGCCATCACACCAATGATTGCTTCAACTCCGAAAAAATGCAGTCCAAGACTTGATTGACAATGACGCCATCGTAATTTGCCCAAGTGGTGGAATAGTTTGGATGAGTTCAAACAAATGAGGAGTCTCTTTTCATTTCAGCTTATTTACTTTTAGTTGCAAAAGAAACAGTTAGTAGCCTAGTTTAGTTTAGTCGGGTACTACTTGCCTAAAGACTTCATTTGTGGGCAAGAGTACCAAGTTTGCTTTTCAATAATAGTTAGTCAGTATTTCCCTTTTCGATTCAAATTAATACGTTGATATTGAGAGAGAAAGCACTGTGAATGTCATAGACACTTACAACGAGAACGACTACTCAAAGGCACTTAGGTTTTCCGGAAGCCTTCCTGTCTGGAGAATGATGCTAGCAAAAGGGTACTTTCCTGGATTGGGGCTTGGAAAGCACTTACAAGGAATAACGGAACCACCACCGGTCCCCCCGCCTCACACAAAGCATGCACTAGGATACGACATCTCCATCCACGATGAAGATGACGTAGAAGAGTGGGGCTTCACTCAAATCAAGTGGGAAGGAACCTCGTACAAAGGCTGCAATGACCCAAAGTCCAAGGATTGCAACCTCAAACCATATCGAAAGACACTCAATGGCTACTTTGTTCGAGAAGGGGAAAGTATTCCCTACTTTATCTTTTCGTAACCATGGACTCGATGATAAAGGAAAGCGCCAACCGGGCTTTGAAATCTTCAGCGATCGCGATGCTTCTCCGTATGAAATGTAATCCGTCCCACTCGATCCCTAATGATTTGTGGGGCACGAAGGCGTAAATGACAAGTGAATGGGACTTTGTGTTGGGAGAAGACATGCCGCGACAGCTTCCAAGACTCCGTGCCGGTTAGAAGACAAAGCCGGATCCATGCAATATCCAAGGGGGACGCTCCAACTACCGACTACACAAGACTAATACGTAAATGTGATGAGCCAATTCTAAACCGGCACGTCACCGGGGACCAGCTTGTTGATGAAGACTTCATGATCAAAGAGCTTGGTTGCACTCCCCACCCTCGCAGAAGATAGGCCCTACAACTTTTACATTAGAAGCTGTGCTCCACCTCCGATGAACTCACTCAAGAGGAAATCGAGGCGGTGGCCGAACATGTATTCCCTTACTTCCTTAATGAAAACTTTGATCTTTTCGAGTACCCTGAGATTGCTAACATCGTAAATGATGAATTAACTAATAATAATCAATATAACGAACACGTTAATAATGAATCATACGATGAGATAGATCAAGAAAACGAACAAATCTTAAAAGAATTAGCTAAGCAAGTAGGTCGTTGTGGAAAGAATGGCCCTGTTGACGACGAGGAAATGCAAACGGTTAATCTTGGGACAACGGAAGACCCCAGAGAAACAAAGATCGGCAGCTTCTTCAAGGGGGAAGACAGAGAAACCTTGACCCAGCTCCTCAGAGAATATGTCGACGTATTCGCTTGGTCCTACAAAGATATGCCTGGGTTGAATCGCCGCTTGTAGAACACAAGATACCACCGCTACCCAACGCCAAGCCGCCAAGCGTAAACTACGTAATCAATCCGAAATGGTCAATGCAAGTGAAAGAGGAAATCATGAAACTCTTGAATGTAGGGTTCATCAAAGTGATTGAATATCCGAATGGTTAGCAAACACGGTGCAAGTAGCCAAGTCGAACGGGAAAATACGAGTCCGTGTTGATTTCGTAGACTTGAACAAGGCATCCCCTAAAGATGACTTCCCGCTACCAAACATAGACATGTTGGTCGATGCCACAAAGAAGATACGAGGTCCGCTCATTCGTCGACGGGTTTGTGGTATAACCAAATCCTCATGGCGTAAGAGGACCAAAGACAAAACAAAGATTCACCACACCTCGGGAACGTTCGCTACACGGTCATGCCGTTTGGTCTCAAGAACGCCGGGGCTACTCTACCAAAGGGCGCCACAACACTATTCCACGACATGATCCATAAAGAAATAGAGGTGTATGTGGACGACATGATTATCCACTCGAAGGGGACAGATGGCCAACACTTCGCAGATCTCGTAAAATTCTTCAATCGACCGAGACAAAGACAAAATGAGACTCAACCCCGCCAAATGCTCATTCGGAGTAGTCAAAGGGAAAGTCTTGGGATACATGGTCACGTAACGCGGCATAGAAGCGTATCCCGCCAAGATAAAGGCCATTACAGTACATGCCTCCACCCAGACACGTAAAGAAGTAAAGGGATTCATGGGCAGACTCCAATATATCGCCGATTCATTAATCAACCGACTACAATGTGCGACCCCATCTTTAAGCCGCTTAAGAAAACGCACCTCAAGAGTGGACCGAAGAATGTCAAGAAGCATTCGAGGAAGTTAAGCACTACTGACTTCCCCACCTATCCCGGTTCCACCACACAAGGAGAAGCCCTGAAGTTGTACCTCACGATCACGCATAACGCATTAGGGGCTATGCTTGCTCAAGAACAAACAGCCTTCGCACACGTAAAATGCCATCTACTTTGTCACCGCAGATTCCAAGGCAAATAAATCAACTACTCTCCACTCGACAAGTCATGCGCCGCTCTCGTCTCGGGTATCACAAAGGCTAAAGCACTATATGGAAGCCTTTCCAAATCCGTCTCATCGCAAAGATGGATCCACCGAAATATATCCTAGACAAATCAAATTTGTCTTCGAGACTAGCCAAATGGTACTTCATGCTCGCGTGGTATGATATCACTTACGTCACTCAAAAATCCGTCGAGGGAGTGTATTCGCAGATCGCTTGGCCGAATTTCCTTGCGACGAAGTGAAGGGGAAGACCCGCGATTCCCCGATGAGGACATCCTAAGCATAGAAGAAAATAAGTGGCAATTATTTTTCGATGGCGCAGCCAACAAGAGAGGGTTTGGCATCGGAATGTTATTGGTAGACCCTAACGACATCTACACTCCACTAGCAAGACGTCTTGACTTTGACGCCACCAACAATACCGCAGAATCACGAGGCTTGCATAGCGGGGCTTGAGGCAGCCCTAGAACGCAACGTGACCGAACTCGAGGTATTCGGGATTCCCAATTGATCATCAATCGACATTGAAGAAGTGGAGGGTCCAAGATCCAACCCTTCAAAGATACAAAGGCTCACCTCCAAGAATTGGCGCAACAATTTCAGATGTCTCATTCCACTATCTCCCCGCAGACAAAATCGGTTATGCGGACGCATTAGCCACACTTGCTTCTTTGGTCGAAATCCCTAAAGGAAAAGCAAGCTTAAACCCTTCAAAATAACACGGCGTGCAACTCCCGCATACCGCGCCGTTATAGATCTTCACGATCGCAAAGACAAATGGTTATCCAAAGGTGCCGCCGTTGAAAACTCCGAAGGGAAACCATGGTACCACGACATTTGGTATTTCATCCTAGATGGAACCATACCGCTCGAGACAGACCAAGACTCAGTCGCCCTTAAAAGGTTGGCCGCCAATTACGTCATCACCGCCGGCCGTCTATTCAAGAAACATTCCCAAGGAAACCTCCTTTGCGCCACCGAGGAAGAGGCCCAGAAATAATGGACCATGTTCATCAAGGCATATGTGGAACCCACATGAGCGGAAACATGCTCGCCAAAAAGATCATCGACAAGGGTACTTTGGCCGACCATGGAAGCCGACCGTACCAAAATGGTCAAGAAGTGCCACAAGTGTCGATACACGCCAATCTTCAAAGCATGCACCGCCTTCCTTGCTGTACCCAATGACTTCACCTTGGCCGTTCTCTACATGGGGGATAGACGTGATTGGAAAGATAACACCAAGGAGCCAACGGACACTGCTCGTCCTAGTAGCCATCGACTATTTCACTAAATGGGTCGAGGCCGCCTCCTACAAAGTTCGAATGCCGAAAGGTTGCATTCATCAAGCACAACATCATCTCGCCGATATGGGGTTCCACAAGAGATGATATCCGATAATGGGTCACACTTCGAGAAGGAAACCGATCGCCACCGACCGAGTACAAAATCACGAGACACAAGTCATCTCCTTATAGGCCTCAAACAAACGGAGCAGCTTGAAGCCGCGAACAAAACAATCGAGACTATCATCGAAAAATGGCAAGCCACTGGAAAAGACTGCCCGACAAGCTACCATTCGCACTATGGGGTACCGCACTTCTGCCCGAATGCCTACAGAGAAACTCCCTACGCCTCACATTCGGGATGGAGGCCGTCTTACCGATAGAATTGGAAATACCATCACTAAGAGTTCTCCTAGAAAACCAAGTGAATGAAGTCGACCGGCTAGAAAGCAGATACGAAGAGCTAGCCCCGTTGGACGAAAGAAGGTTGAAAGCGGCCGAACACACTCAAGCTTACCAAAGAAGAATGGCAAGAGCTTTCAACAAAAAGGTCAAGACAAGGAACATCGTAGTAGGCGACCCGGTGCTCCGTGAGCATCGTCCCTGACCTTTCAACCCGTTAGGCAAGTGGGGACCAAGGTGGATAGGACCCTACATTGTGAAGAAGATATTCTCTCGGGGGAGCCCTTCACCGGTAGACTTAGACGGAGATCAACTACCGAAGCCGCTCAACATGGACAAGCTCAAGAAGTACTTCGCGTGACTCGCCCCCTAAGAACAAATCGCTCGCTAGGTTGAAAATCCCGAAAGGACAACTTAGGCAAAAAATTAGAGCTAGCACAAGAAAAGAAGCCCGCTAGATTGAAAACCCGAAGGGGCGGTCTAGGCAAAAGAAAGGGTGTGCATGAAAAAAAAAAAAAAAAAAAAAAAAAAAAAAAAAGGGGGCCTTATCTCGCGCGAGATTACCCTACGGCCCGGAGCCATATTTTGTCCTTTTCTCAAAAATGAACTACGCTGACCCGAGCCTCTTGTTTAATTGCCGTAAAAGAGGAACGTAGGCAGCCTTCGGGTTCGGTCTAATCAAATAAATAAATCAAAGTTGTCCCTTTTATTAATCGAATGCGTTTCATTAATGACAATAGGGAAATCCTAACCACAACGACTAATTTGCTAAGCTAACAAACTTGAAAAAAATAATACTAATAAAGCGTAAACAATTGATCTATCAAAGCAATCTCTTGGTACTCCTAAAGATCTAGCCTTTCATTGACTTGGTTGGCCGGCGGACATGGTCTCCACCGTCGCCGTGATCCTCCTTGCGCTTGAGCCTCTCAAAGCGTAACATCCCTCGAGACGGTCAAAAACAGAGTCGAGACGATCAAAGACAGATTCCGACAATCTCTTGAAGACACGAGGCCTATCCAAAGCTTGCGTCTTTCCAGCATTCCCTTGCCTCGCCTCTCGTACCAATCCCCATCAAGAAAATCCCGAGTTGGATCAGCCGCACATTAGCAGGATCGACCGAGCCTCGCTCCTTCGCAAGATACCGCTAGCTACAAAAGAATCTCTTAGCAAGAAAAGCCGCAAATCATCAATCTTCTCTCGCACTAGATGACCTGGATGGAGGAACCAATCCAAATATTTGTCGACAGAAGATGCTTCGCATTAAAAGTCCGAAGGTTCGACCAACGGTCCCGATTAGTTCCTTCACCCCATGCTTGAGCTAGCACCTCGCGCAAACTCTACACCAATATAAGACACTTCACGAGAAGCTCCTTCGAAAAGATAAGTGTCCCGCCGTCGACCAAACCGACGGAGCACCCGCTTGGGAAAGTAAAAGGAGGAATCTCGCAAACCCTAAGAACAACCCCGTCAAAACCTCGTATTGGCAACATACTTGTTCAACCTCCAATAAGGTGGACACCAGAGAATATCGCAGCTTCGGCTTCGCAATCAACTTCACCCCATTCATCCGCCGAAAGATCTTTGATCAACAACTTTCGCGTATGATATGTAAAAGGAGAATATTCCAACGGGGACCTATCAACTTGAGATGCTCCCTAAGCCAAATAGTCAACAGAGGGGACTCCCTTGAGTCATGACGCCACCCTATGCAGCCTCATCAAGACCATGAAGGGTCTCACCCAAGATTAGCGGAATAATGTTCCTAGAACGTTTCCTAGCCTCGCGTAACAACTTCCACCCGCCTGGGAATCGACCAAGCCGTCCCCGCACGTAAACAAAACATCTCCGAAAAGAGAAAGAGCCGTAAAGTTCCGCTTATGGACATGAAAAGCGTCATCATCGTAATCACCGCCGAAGCGTCCCTAAAAGAAGAGCAATCAACCCACTTCATGCGAACCAACCCATAGCAAGTATCAAGGGGATCCCTAACAATTCGTTCAAAGCCTCCGAATGATTCCTATGATACTTAGGAACAAAGCAATCTTACTACCAAAGGCATATCCAAGATAATGGCGAATTCCTCCACAAGAGGCACCATCTCATTCAAAGAAAAATTGAAAAGATGAATAGAGGGATCCCAAAATCGAGCAAAGACCCCGCAATAACTTCCAATCCGGTTTGGAGGTTCTTCAAAGTGAAAAGAATTCTAAATCCGAATTCGCGATAAACTTATTGCGAGACCGGTTGCGAAACGACCTTACAAAATCCCTCGATGCTTGCTTGAAAGATACAATCACTTCGCAGGACAAAGAAAATCATCGACAATCATGGACGCTGGGGCAATCTCCTTGGAAGCCATGGATCACATGTGGTTGAAGAAGAAGACAAGAGTTTCACCCTAACAGATATCTCTAGAGTTTGAAAGGCTAGAATGAGTTATCCGCCGGACTACGTGGTGATTTTATAGGGAAAACTGTCAAAATCCTCGTTCGAAAAGGAAGAGATTTCGCTCGGGTAGCGTGTCTCGTGCGAGACACCTTATCTCGCGCGAGATATCCCTACGGCAAAGCAACAAGCAGCTTCTACTCAAACAAGCAATCTAGCCCCGACTTGACGAAGCAAGTCTCGAAAAACCCGCGTGTACAGCTTCATAACATGCAATAAAACACCATACTCAAAGCTCAAAATTGCGGCCTAACGGCCATTCCATTTCCGAAAACATGGAAAGTCGAGAAAGTTAATTAACTAACTAATTAGACCTAGGATTAGGGATTAAGAAAAACCATTGTTTATGCTACCTATGTGTTCCTAACAAAAATTTAAAAGAAAGAAAAAAATTGTCCTGGGCCCACACGTCCAATATGTACGTATAATCGATAAAGAAAAAGGGGAGGGATCACGCCATCAAGTCGCTCGAGCCGCCAAAGCACCTCCGCCATCACCACCAGGGGGCTACCATCCCTCCTCGACCTCTTGGCTCCGCAAGTAGGGGTCATAGCCGAGGCCACCATCGAGGCCGCCGAAGAAGCCTTCGGGAATGCCTCCTGACAGGTCCGACACCAAAGCCATCAACCCCAGCCATCTTGGTCGCTCCACGGTTATAATCGGCCGCGGATATGGTGACCTCGACAATCAAAGAAAAGAAGATGCTCGATGAAGTCGGACATATACACTTATATGGACGAATACGAGATATACCTTCGAAAAGGACAAAATTGTCCTCGACAATAAGCGTCTACGCAACGTCAAAGTTCAAAATTTTGACACATTTACCCTTGGAAATGATAAACTAGCAAGGAAACGTGGAAAAACCGGTACCGCAAGTCACGGAACGAGTCAAACGTGACATGCGCACAATCGCCCGCACGGCACCCGCCGCCCGAGAACCGAGTGGTCCAAAGATCAACTCCAATTCACATGATTCAGAGCCCGTAAAGGTGAATCATCAAAGAAAAGCCCGGTCCAACGCCCGACAGTGGATCGTCATCAAAAAGCCCTGGCCCAACGCCCAGACAGTGGATCGTCATCAAAGAAAAAGCCCTGGTCCAACGCCCAAACAGTGGATCGTCATCGAAAGCTCTGGCCCAACGCCCAAACAGTGGATCGTCATCGTAAAAGACCGATCCAATGCCCAGACAGGTGGATCGTCGAACCAAAAGCCCGATTCAACGCCCAAACAGTGAATCGTCATCCCCAACAAAAAAGCCCGATTCGGAGCCCGTAACGGCGAATCGTCACAAAAACAATAGGACTCGCAGGACCGGACAGTAAGCCTTTGTTTTCTAACATATTTCCCGCAGTTCTGAGCCTGCATGTGCGAATCTTCGTACGTACAGTATATTCGTAATTGGGTCTTGATTTGATTCCTCGCATGAATTTACCTTTTCAAAAATAAAATCTCCTCGATTTTCAAAAACGTTTTCAAAATACCTAAAGCAACCTTTTCGTGTTTTGGAGTCGAACTACGTTATGGTCTCGATTCTCCGATAGAGATACGTAGGCAAACAGTGCGGCACGACCATCCCGATGTTCGTAATGATGTCTTTTCTATCGTCGACATGACTTCTTTCATAAGACTTGTCACCGAGGGGCTCAGAGACACCCCATTCTCGAACACATCGGATCATACTTATACCACTCTAAGTCTCGCTTTGAGTCAAGAAGTAGAAATCCACCATTTCGTCATGTTTCGTAAAAGTTTTGACTAACTACCGTTAGTTTGGGACTAAACTGCATACGAGATAACGAGGAAAGGACAAAAATGTCCACAGGAGCAATATCTCGCCGCGAGATGGCGTGTCTCGCGCGAGATATCTCCCTCTGCAGACATTGCGCACTACGCTCCTCATCAATTTCAACCTCTTTCCGGATAAAACTTTATCTCTCCGGCCAACCAATGGGAGAGGAGGTCTAGAACCATCTGATATGGTTTTAACTCTCCACTTCTTCATATCCAACCTCTATAAATACTTGGTGACTTCCAAGGCTCAAGGGGTCGAAGGTCGAAGGTCCCAGACCGCGAATTTACACAACACACACACATTTTGTCGTTTTCTTTCCCTGAAAGAATCCTTCAAAATCACCCTAAAACTCACCTCATAGTTTGTTTGTCAACCTTGTTGATAAACAAGCATCAACCTCCAAATCAAGGACCAAGGCGAAGCTCTGTCCGTGTGAAGGGTCGACTCTAAACTTGAGCCGAAACTCTGCCCAAATCACCTCACGCAAGGTAATTCCTAATCTTCCTTCTAATTGATTGTTAGAGTGGTATAAGTCCATAGAATCTAGGATCGGCCTAGAACCTCTCCAAATCATGGAGACGGTCTCGAAGCAATCGATTCTACATTCCGTTTGACCTCGTCAAATGGACCTTTATTTGTAGTATTTGAATTCGTTTTTTTACTTCTTCTTTTGAAAAACCTCTCTTTTCTTAAGCAAGACCGATCTCCGGATTGGGTGAAATGGATGCCTTCTAAACCTACCCATTTCATAACCTAAGCCCCGAACTCAAATCTCTCAAATGGTTTTTCTATGTTTCCAATCAAATAATATAGGTGGCGACTCATAAAAATAAAAAGAACCAGAATTTCTTTCTCACAACGCTACACAACCAGAGTTATGTTTTGAATCCTCAACAAGATTTTGACCTAAACAACATACATAATACACAAGTTAGTAACAAAAAGCATATGGACTTATTTAAGTTCAAGCATACCCATTTCTCCTCTAAGGAATGTAAACCTCTTGGAGTCAAGAGCTTTTATGAGAATGTCAGCAATTTAATTTTTTGTCCACACATGCTCTAAATGGATGTTCCCCTTTTCCACATGGTATTTGAGGAAATGATATTTGATTTCTATGTGTTTGGTTTTTGAGTGTAGGACAGGGTTGTTGGATACCGAAATTGTTGAGGTGATTGTCACATATGATTGGGCAATTTCCATCATTGATTAATTAGTCCACCAATTGTTGCTTCATCAAAAGTATTTGACAACAGCTACTTCTAGCAGCAATGTATTTAGCCTCTATTATTGAAACTGAAACTAAGGCTTTCTTTTTGAAATCCTAAGCAACTAGTCTATTTCCAAGGAAGTGACAAGTTCCACTATTGCTTTTCCTGTCTATGGTTCAAGCTGCGTAATCTGCATTTGAATAACCTACAAGTTCAAAATTCGAATCTTTGGAATACTGAAGTCCAAGATTAGTAATTACAGGGAGATAGCAGATTATATGCTTGACCGCCCTTAAATGTGCTTTTATAGGATCAACTTGATAACGAGTACAAACGCAAACACTAAACATAATACCTGGTCTACTAGCAGTTAAGTAAAGTAATGAGCCGATTATACCTCGATATAGAGTTTGATCAACCTTTTTATCTTTTAGGTCTTTATCAAGTTTATTGACAGTAGCCATGGGAGTATCATATGCTTTAGCATTTTCCAGTCCAAACTTTTTTATTAACTCATTTGTGTATTTGGCTTGGTTAAGGAAGATTCCTTCATCACATTGTTTGATTTGAAGCCCAAGGAAAATGTCAATTCTCTCATCGTGCTCATCTCAAACTTGCTTTGCATTAGCTTTTCAAAACGCTTACACAATAATTTATTAGTAGAGCCAAAAATAATATCAGCAACATATATTTGAACAAGTAAAGAATGATTATTATAATTAGCAATGAATAGAGTTGTATCGATTTTACTGCATTTTGAAGCCTTTTTCTAGAAGAAATTTTAATAGAGTCTCATACCATGTCCTTGTAGCTTGTTTGAGTCCATACAAAGCCTTTTGGAGTTTGTAGACATGATTTGGAAATTTTGAGTTTTCAAATCTAGGAGGTTGAGCCACATACACGGTTTCTTGAAGTTCACCGTTGAGCAAAGCACTCTTAACGTCCATTTGATAAATCTTTAAACGTTTGTAGATGCATAGGAAAAGAAAATTCTGATTGCTTCTAGTCTTGCAACTGGAGGAAAAGTTTTATCGTAGTCAATTTCTTCTTCTTGCCTATATCCTTGTTCAACAAACCTTGCTTTTTTTTTTGGTGATTCTTCCATTCTCATACATCTTATTTCTAAACACCCACTTTGTACCTATAACTCCTTGTTCATGAGTTCTAGGAACCAATGTCCAAACCTTACATCTTTTAAACTGGTTGAGTTCTTCTTGAATAGCAACAACCCAACTTGAATCTTGGAGTGCTTTATCAAATTTCTTGGGTTCAAATTGAGATAATAGAGAAGTATGATCATCATAGTTTGATCTACTTGTTTGAACTACAGCAAATAAATTGCCAATGACATTTGAGAGAGGGTGATTGCTAACTTCACGAACCCCAGGGAGTAAATCTGGTTGAACAGAGGTTTGCTGAAGATATTCTATTGGTATATCGTTATATCCTTCAGTGAAGTCATTGAATGTAAGTTGACGAAGAGGTTCAATTTGCTGAATGGGTGAATTCTCATCTAAATCTTCCCTTTGAGATGCATCTCAAGTTGGAATTTCATATGCATTTTCAAAATTATCTGAGGGAGGTTCAGTTGAGGTTGATGGATTTCCATGAGTTGAGTGATTTTGAGGTTCTTGATTTGTCTCAGGTGAGGTTTTAGAAGTTTCACCCAACAAAAATACCTTCATCAGCCTTAGTTCCAAATTTACCTCTGTTTTCTCTTCCATTGTAGAGGATAAAGCATTTGCAGCCAAAGTGAAAAAGGCAATGTTGGGGGTTATTTCTATCCAAAGTTCATACGGAGTTTTGTTTTAGGTTTTGTTGATGAGGGAGCGGTTTTGAGTGAAGCACGATGTGTTGACTGCTTCTGCCCAAAATTACTGAGCAAGCTTGGCTTTAAAATTCTTTGTCTTTCCAGTATCAATCAACGTCCTGTTCTTTCTTTTCACAACTCAATTTTGTTGTGGAACACCAGTAGTAGAAAAATTGTGATCAATTCCATGGTAATCACAATATTGAGCAACACCGTTGTTTTTAAATTCTGTTCCATTATCAGACCTTACACTAACGATGTCATCTTCTTTTTGGGTTTGGAGTCGTCTAAAGAGTGAGGTTAGAATTTCATAGCAATCATCCTTTGTGATCATCTTTTCAACCCATGTATACATTTAGTAATCATCCACTACTACTAAATTATATCTATTTCCTCCAATGCTAACAGTGGTGACGTGTCCAAACAAATTAATGTGAAGCAGTGGTAAACATCTTGAAGTTGATGGAGCGGTCTTGCTGGTGAAAGACGAAGTAGTTTGTTTACCAAGATGACAAGCACGACACTTTTCTGATTGATGATTAGCTAGTTTGGGTAAACCACGAACGAGGTTTTCCCTTCCAATTTTTGCAAGATACTTGAAGTTCATGTGACTCAAATGCTTGTGCCATAGCCAACTATTTTTGCTCACATTTTTTGCTACAAAACAAATATTAGTAATACTACATGTAGAATTTACATCAATAATTTAAATATTACTCTTATGAATCCTTGTGAGTAATGTGACTCCGGAAATGCCATCTTTGATAAAGCAATTTGAAGAAGTGAAGTTGCAGTGCACTCCTTTGTCACATAATAGAGAAATGGATAGGAGGTTGTGCTTGAGTCCTTCAACAAGTGAAACCTTCTCAATGGTGAAGTTTCCTCTCCTAATTGTTCCATAGCCAATTGTTTTTCCTTTGTTGTTCTCACCAAAGGTTACAGATGGATCGCTTTCTTCAATGACATTTTCCAATAAAGATCTATCTCCAGTCATGTTTCTTGAACATCCACTGTTAAGATACCATTCATTTGATTTTTCCTTGGAGTGACTAGCCATTAAGAAGAGGACCTGAAAAATAAACTTTTAAAAACGAGGTCCCTTTATTCTTTTAGGTCCTGAGGTTAGCATCTTTTGATAATTCACACCTGTTTGATAGAAGGTGAATTATGCTTTCTGGCATTAGGTGTGAACCTCAAAAGGGCAGTCATTTTTTATTTGACCACGGTTTTCTTATGAACGCTCATCTTACTTTTGAAATCAGGAGGTGCGATCGAAGAGGAAGGGCGGTCAGCCACAAATGGAATCTCATCAGCGGTTTCATCCTCATAATCTTTTCCTTTCATTTTTGAATTTTTCCCAGATTATTTCTTAGGGTAGAATTTTGGGATTCAAGAATTTGATTCATGGTAACACGAGATGTGGTCCACTCATCAATTACCTTTTGGAGGTCATTGTTTTGAGCAACTAAGTCATTGTTTCTAAGTTGAAGTGCTGTAACCTGGGTTTCTAGAATGAGATTTTGATCAGTAAGAGCAGTCAAGCTTTTGACTTGGTCTTTCAGAAGTGAAATTTCAGACCTCAATACAGTTTTCTCCGTCTTAAGCTGAGTAATTTCATCAGTTGCTAATGATAAATATTTTTTAACATTTTCAAATTTTTGGATCATCAATTTTGCTTTCTTGAACATCTCTTCATGTTCTATGGGAGAGACCTCTTCCACCATTTTCAAATGTTTTTAGTTGAAACTGTTTTTGAAGGTGATTCATTTTTAGATGGAAAAATCGGACGAGAGTAATAAATTTTTCCAATCTTATAACTGGGAATGAGTTTCACATCAGAATAGTCCTCACTACTGACCCTATCTTTGATTTTCTTAGGAGCAACCTCTTCTTCCATATCTATCGATTCGACTGACTCATTATCTGAATCATCAGAAGAATCATTGGCAACAAGGCAGAGATTAACCTATTCGGTTTCATCTTCGCTTCCTTCATCAGAATTTGTTTCAATCCAAGTAGCTAGCTCTTTTGATTTCTCTTTCTCAGCAACCATTCCCTTACGACGAGAAAATTTTGCATGGGAGTTTTTCATTTTGAAGTATTCAAATCTTGGCTGTGGACACTATGTAGCAAAGTAACCAGGTTTTCTACAGTTGTAGCAGATGAGGTCACTATTTTTCTTTGTATCAGCAGCCTTAGAAAAAGTTGCTGGAGGTTTGCCTTTTGAAATGGTTTTGAGGTTTTACAAAAATTTTGAAACCTTTTCAAAAACATGGCAAATTCATCATCATCCTTATCGATGAGTGATGAGGCTGAAATAGAGGGATTTGAGGTTTGCTTAGACGAGGAAGGTTTCTTCACATGTTCAACGATATACATAGAAAGTGTTTTCACTTTTCCTTCAACCTCTTCAATAAGATCTATCTTGAGTTCATGGACTTTAAGATTTGTATACAAGTTACTTAGATTCCAAGTATTTAAATATTTAGAGTACTCAAGAGAAGTAGATTTATTAACCCTTCCTGAACCCAAGGCAGCAAAAAATGTCATATTAATTTCTTTGTTAGTTAAAATCTTTCCAAGAGATAGACAAGAATTTACTACCTCAACGTAGCGATCATAAGTTTGGTGCAAGGTTTTGTTGGGTTTCCTGTTGAAGTTTTTGTATCTCCTTTCAATAGCCAATTTCTTGTTTTCCTTGTAGAGATCATCTCCTTCAAGGTAGCTTTCAATTGCATCCCACATCTATTTTGCGGTTTTGCATTTATTGACTTTTTGAGAGGTTGAAACAGTCAAGGTTCCAGTGGTGATATTTCTTGCTTTGTTTTCCAAAGCAACTAATATCTTTTCTTTATCAGTCCACTCAGCTTTCAGCTTTTTGACCTTTGGAGTTTCAGTGTTGGTTGCAGGATTGGTGTTGGCCTTCATAGGAATAAAAGGGCCATTGATCACGCAGTCTACCATCATCTTATCAGTGATTTCCAAATGAAGATGTCAAAGTGGACTTCATCCAATAAAGTAATGTGTGAGTAGTTAATCGTTGTCATGGTTTTTGAGTTTGTCATAACGAATCGGCACCCAATCTGTTAAGCTTGAAAAACAAAAAAGTTTTATAAAGCTGTTCAGCTCTGATACCACTTGTTGGTCCCAAAGGAGGCAACAAGGGTGAAAAACATCTAGAGGTGGGGTGAATAGCTGTTACAAATTTTTCGACCCTTTTTGAAAAACAAACCTCTTGCTTAAAAAACCACTCTTGCAGTGTATCAAAACTGCAAGTGATGTTTGTAAAATGCACAGCAGAATTTCTTAGTAACATAGTGAGGTTTAACAGTGAGGTTTAGAAAAGAGTAAAGAGAGGTTTGAAAATGATTAAATATAAACACAATTCACAAATCTAGGAAGCCTATTAAGATCAAACAGATAAGACAAATTAGTTTAAATGATGAACATTAAAAAAATACAGAAATTAAAGAACACAATATTTGGAGTGGTTCAATCGTAAATGATATACGTCCACAACCAAGATGGTTAGTCTTGAATTTTCTAACTACTATATTTGTATTAGATGATGAGAGAGATTACAAGATCACAAGAATCAAACTCAAATCGAAAATATAAACAATGAAGCAAATCCTAGACTATAACCAGTTTATCTCAAATGATTTAATCTATGTGATTTAATAAGTGAGGTGTGTGTGTGATTATCAAGATTCAAGGATTTTTGGATATGTATGATTTAGAGCACAATAAATCTGAAGTGTTACAAAGGCTTGAATTTCTGGGCTTGGAAATTTGTTTTTGAAGGTATGAAGGTTGAAGATAAAGATTAAAAGGATTATGAAAATCTAACATCTTCAAATCTTCTAAGGACTCTCTTTAATGAATATTCTAAAGCAATCTTCAAATGATGAAGATTGAGGGTATTTATACCCCTGTACCAAAAAGTAGCCATTTGGAACAGCTGTAGCAAGTACAGTGCTGGTGCGGTCTGATTGGTCCACATGTCTATTTTTGTCCTTTTGTTCAAAAGTTGTTGATAAGGTTGTACGAACCACACCTGACATTCTGGGATGAAGGACATTTGTCACCTTTTCAAAATTCTTTTAAACTCTAAGTGACCGTTTAACACGTTGATTGATCTTGCGATTAACTTAACGTTGCTGACGTGGATCAATCAGTCAAAGGTGGTCCAATTCTTCAAGTATTCAATTATTGGATGAGATTTGAGAGACACAGTCTGTTGAGTGCAATTTTATGTTGAGGTTAGCACATGCGTTTGCATGACTTCAAAACCTCTTGACTTGAAACCTCATGTCAAATGTAATTTTGCCAGTTTTCAAGCCTATATAAACTTATTCTATAAATTGGAGTTGTACTAAAAATTGAAGTCTAAGCTTCATTACATATTGGCCTAAAGTCCATAAAATATAGATGACGTTATGGTATCAATCAAATTAAAGCTAAAGCAATGAGGGTTAAAGTATGCATACCCAACAATTTGCATTATTTCAAATAAGACTTTAAAGTACGTAGGATTATGTGGTAACTTTTCAGTACACTATGAAAGTGTCAATGACCTTGGATACAAGTGTTATCAAAAGTGATTCTAGTACCAACGATAAACCCTGGACAAAAAAATTCACAAAACCAAAACATAAAAAGAGTTTGCAGCGGAAAATAATAACAGAAGAGATATATTTTTAAATTTATATATAAAAATAAAAAATTTGAGTGTGCTCGAAGGCGGGGACCTCTATTAGTATGAGTTATACGTACAAAGGCCAAAAGTTCCATATAAATAATAGATGAACGATCTATGGAACGAAATGAGCTACACACTAATCGCTAATCACACTCTTCTAACATAAACACACTCAAGAAAGTATTTCTTAAGTGTGGATAAATCACTACCTAAGAACCGAGTGAAACAGAAGTATTAGACAAAATAAGCTAGTGTGAAAGCTCTCTCATGTGCAAGAATTGGTTGTGAAGTGTTGTGTCTTCCTTGTCTTCAATCTTGCCTTAATATAGGTGACAAATACTTGGTCACCACTCAAAAATAGCCAGCCAAGTTGTTGGGTAGTTGGTTCCTACTCTTGGGCTCTAAGAAGATAATGCTTCCATAATTGTAGGAACCACTTCTCCATATCTTCATCGTGTTCTTCCATGCCTTGTACACTTCTTGCTTCTATCCCTTGTACCCATGTGCTCAGCAAGTATAGATAAGACCAAGCCTTCTCCACGTTTACTTCATCTTCACACGTTATGCATAACTCATTAGTTATATGTAACTCCTCCTCTTTACGTCTTCCATGTTTTTAACTCCATTTTAATCATAGTGTCAACTAAATGTTGGACCTATAAAATAAATATCTTTCAATAGAATATTAAGGCAACAATGTTAATATTTATTTGTGCAATGAAATGTACAACTATTTTACCAACTCTCATCTGGAAACATTGAGGGTAACACAATGAGTGGTAACACCACTGTTATCACTAAAAATCTCCCCCTTAGTTGTGAATTTCTTCACAAAAATAAGTGTTGTACCTGCAAGACTTAAATAGGCAAAAACTGAAGAGAAATATATCACATGAATCTCCTTCTCAATGATTAACTCCCCCTTAATGTAAGATATTATTCAAAAATGAAATCAAATGTTATAACATTTTTCCAACATCTAACATCAATAAGGTAATCACTTCAATCTCCCGTTAAATATAAAACTCTCCAAAGAGTTTAGAAGTTTACCAGACAAACCACATTACCATATTCATATTTCATTCATTGGCATTGTCAGAATGTTGGTAATACCACCACCATCACCTTGTCTACATACTCACCCTCTTTTATGAATAAATATGCCTCAAGAAAATCATCACAAACTGTGTTGACTCAAGTTATGTCACCGGTGTTGACAACACTCAAGATGCAACATTTTCTTCAACGTCCTAGTAGGGTGAAAGTACTAGCATGAGCTGGACTATTTTGATCAGTAACACTCCATCATAAAATATTTGCAAAACCTTGGTAATGATGTGGGTGATGTCTCCATTGGAATGGTAGCACATGAGATAACACTCATTGATATCTCCATTGGAATTGGTCTTTGAAGGGATTTGAAAGGAGAACCATGGGAGGACTTTAATGGAAGTATTTAATTTGAGAAAAAGAGATGTAAGAAATTTGATTAAGAGAGATAAAAGGAGAGTGACGGATGAAGGATGTTATTTAAAATTAGGAATAGATAGGAAAGATGTTGGGCATGCATACTTTAACCCTCCTAGCTTTAGCTTTAATTTTGATTGATACCATAACCTCATTTCTATTTTCTAGACTATAGGCCCATATGTAATGAAGCTTAGACTTCAATTTTTAGTACAAGTCCATTTTATAGAAAAGGATTATTTAGGCTTGAAGACTAGCAATTGCATTGGATATGAGGTTTCAAGACAAAAGGTTTTGATGTCATCCAAAACTGCATTGCTAACCTCATGTACAAGACCGCACATAGCAAACCGCTTGTGTCACTCCAACATTGAAACCGCACTACTGCAAACCGAATTCAAACAACAAGTGAGAACGCACGCCTTAAAACTGCAACTCACCAACCTCATCCACTGATTGAAGACTTGAAGTGTTGGACCACTTTTGGCTGTTGGATCACGTCATCAAAGGTAGGTTAACTATAAATCAAATCACGTGACTAACGGTCAATAAGAATCTAGAAGGATTTTGAAAAGGTGACAGATGTCCTTCATCCCATAATGTCAGTTGAGGTTCGTACAACCTTATCTGCAACTTCTGACCAAAAGGACAAAAGTGGACACGTGGACCAAACAGACCGCACCAGCACTGTACTTGCTACAACTGTACCAAACGTCTACATTTTGGTGCTTGGGTATAAATACCCCATTCTTCAAAATTTGAAGATTACTTGAGAATATTGATTAAGAGAGTCCTTTGAAGATCTGAAGAAAATTCCCAGAAATTCATAATCCTTTGAATATTCATCTTCAACCTTCAAACATTCAAGAACAAATTTCCTAGCCCAGAAATTCAAGCCTTGTAACACCCAAGATTTATTGTGCTCTATATCATACAGATTTAAAGAGCCTTGAATCCTGTTTATGACACATACACCTCACTTAATTAATCACATAGATTCTATCATTTGAGATACACCGGTTATAGTCTAGGATTTGTTTCATTGTTTAGATTTTAGATTTGAGTTTGATTCTTGTAATCTTGTAATCTCTCTCATCATCTAATATAAAATCTAGTATTTAGAAAAATCCATGACTAACCATCGTGATAGTTGATGTAGATCATTTACAATTGAACCACTCCAAATATTGTATTCTTTAATTTCTGCATTTTTCTTTACTGTTCTTCATTCAAACTAATTTGTCTTATCTGTTTGATCTTATTAGGTTATCCAGATTTGTGAATTTTAATCATTGTGAAACCTTATTTCAATGTTCATAAACCGCTCTTCTAAAACCGCATTTATTTACTTAAGAAATTCCGCTGTGCATTTTACAAACCTCACTTGCGGTTTTGATACACTGCAACTGCGGTTTTGTATGCAAGAGGTTTAGTTTTCAAAAAGGGTCGAAAAATTTATAATAGCTATTAACCCCCTCTTGTTGTTTTTCACCCTTGTTTCCTCCTTTGAGACCAACAAGTGGTATCAGAGCAAACACCTTTATAAAACTCCTTTGTTTTTCAAGCTTAACAGCTTGGGTGCCGATTCGTTATGGCAAACTCAAAAGCCATGATAACGGTTAACTACTCACACATTCCTTTACTAGATGAAGACTACTTTGACATCTGGAAAACCCGAATGTTGGAAGTAATGCACATTTGGTTTCTTTCCATTCAAATTCTCATAGGGTGTCATTGTTAGACCGGGTATTAGAACAACTCTATTAGAAATGTAACAAGCCGTGTTCAACGCTTCAGCCTAAAATCTTTTTGAAATAGTTTTGGAAAACAACATAAATGGCCCATTTTTAGCAAGATCCTATTTTTCTTTTCGGCCACCCGATTTTGTTGGAACATTTTAGATGTCGAAAATTCATGGTGAATTTCCTTTTTCTCACAAAAAGTAGAAAATGAAACATTTTTAAATTCTTTCCATGATTGGATCTTATACGAAAAATAGATAGCAAAACATGTTTTTTATTTTGGAATGTAAAATTTTAAACTTATAAAAAGTTTCAGATTTACTCTTAAAAAATAGATACAAGTAAACCAATAAAAATCATCCACAATGACATAAGAATACCTCTTACCTCTAAGACTAACTACCTCAATTGGACCCATCGTATCCATATGCAAAAGCTGAAAACAATGTGTTGTTCCAGAGTATTGCTCTTGGGGCTGAACAACATGGGTCAACTTATTTTTGAGTTTATAAAAAAAGGGTTTTATGTGTCCAGGAGCATAACAATTCGGGCATATAAACTCTCTATTCCTATACTTTTTCATTGAAACAATCTTTTCATTTCCTTTCTTTTTCACAAAAATAGTTTTGTCATCTTCTATAAAAAGATTATTAACAATATTGTCAAGAGAATTTTGATACCCAATATCTGCCATGTGAAGCTTATTCAGCTTTAGTATCTCATCCAATTTGGATGATCCCGCATTGAGTTTGTTAAAGGTGGCCTCGGCTAGCTTCAATTTGAACTTGATCTTGTCAAGCTCCCCATCTTTCATAGTTAATTGCACCTCTAGCCTAGTCAAAGAGCCTTTTAGCTCATGAATCCCCTTAGTTAAGATCACTACCATCTTGTTATCTTTTTTCCTTTCCTTGAGAAGTCCTTTTTAGAGATCTTTTAACCCATCAATGAGCTAATCATTGTTTAACCCATCCTCATCTTGACTTCCTGAAGCATTATAAGCAGAACCATGAAAGCAAGATGTGTTAGAAGAATTGAAAGTATTATATGTGCAGAGTGTTGGGTTAGAAGCTATATCACATTGGGTAACACCAGAATTAACACCTTTGGAATCTGACAAGGAAGGCTAGCAAACTGTAGCCATCATAGCCGATTAGTCAGGTTCCTCTTCCTCTTCATCACTAAGGTACACCTACTACTTTTTACCAACCTTTCTTAAGGTTTTAGCACAATTGTTGGCTTAATGTCTCAAACTCGAACATGTATGACATTGAACAGACTCGAATTATTTCCTGGGTTAGATATAGGATCGATCTCAATGAATTTCCTATAGGAATGATATTAGTAATAGACATCAATGCCCAAACTGTTGGATTTTGGGGATACAAACGCAGTGGAAGAATCTTTATAAAACAACAAAACGCTAGCCTTGAATCCGTCTAGCATGAAGAGATTAGAAACATATGAAATAAATTTACATACCTTAACAGCGATTATGTTTGCTCAAAATGAATCTCAAATCGAATCTGAAATTCAACCTCTGAATTGATACCGAATCTTCTATCTTCTCCTTGATCTTCCTTGTGATGAATTGATCCAAGCTTTAGGTGGAAACGTAATCACCCTCTAATGGTAATCCACACGCGAACGAACCAAGATCTGATCTTGTAGGATTGCTAGATGATCCTCCTATTGTTGAATCGATCAACAATCAATGGCTAAATATGGAATTAATTTGGGTGTTTTTGATCTTTGATTCTCAATTAAAATCAATGATTTTGTGTTTCTAAAACTCAAAATTTGTGTGTCTTTTAGCTGGGAGAAAGGTCTTATTTATACATGGTAAATAACCCTAACAATTAGGGAGAAGAGTCCTTTTCCAAAGCCAAAACGGACTTTCAGCGCCGCTATGCACGGCCGTGCAGTTTCTAAAGCACGCCCGTGCAAATTTTGCACGGCTGCTCCCAAAACTAACGCACGGACGCTCCATCCAGCATATCTTGCACGGGCACTCCAAATTACAGCGCACGGCCATGGAACAGCCTCAGATCCCAATTTCCAGTTTTTCAGCCAATTTCAAATTCGTTCTTTTGTGTGTGACCCTTTGGGAATTATATTTATGTTGGTAGTGAGTCGAAACATCGACCTCACAAGACATAAGTAGTTTCTAACAAACCATTATATCCACCCAATTAATATAACATCAAAGCTTGATTCCTCGATAGATCAAATGTCATAATCCCTTTGTCCACTATGTCAAATTGAACATATGTCATGGTCCACGTCAATTCATATTGTTCAATGCTTTCTCGATTACGAATATGTTAATAATCCAAGTGAATTTGATCTCTATCAAATCTCTTGAGTGTGGCCACACATTTCATCAACACTATTCATCTAGGGGCCCAAGCAAACATCTCTCTCAACGAGAGGGACAAATCCTATCTTGACTTATCATTCTTCCCTACAAGAATCCAATCGTGCCAACATAGCCCTTATTACTATCCTATTACAGATAGTGTTAGACTACATCAAACACAATGTTCATCATGTGGAAGACGATGATAATCTCAGGTACAAAGGATTCAATGACATGACTATCATGAGATTTAATCATGACATATATGACTATAGACCATGTCATAAATCTCATCGGTAGGTCATGTCTAGTACTTGTTCTCTAGCAAGTACCCATAAGTGTAATGTGCATCTTATGCATATAATCATCTCCATGATTATCCATTACCAACATATACAGTCATTCATAATAACTAGGGAAGCAGGTTATTATAATAAACAAGCAAACATATAATAAGCCAAATAAACATGCTCCATAATAAATGATAAAGACGATTACATAGCGGCTTAAGTTATAAGGCAAACATAACTAAATGCCTAGGGCATTACACCAACAATCTCCCACTTACACTAGGCTCCATCTATGTATCGTATACCCATGGACCTAGCATGACCATCATGCTTTGCTTGTGCGAGGGGCTTTGTAAGCGGATCTCCAATGTTATCATTGGTTGATACGTGCGCAATGGTACCATTATTGTCACAATAAAGTTCCACCGGATTAGTGATACTTGGAATAACTTTCAGATCACTAATGAACTTTTTGGTCCAAACTGCCTCCTTAGCTGCATCGGATGTCGCTATATATTTGGCCTCAGTTGTAGAAATGGCAATAATACTCTGCTTGGAACTCTTCCAACATATCGCACCTCCGTTAAGCATAAACACAAATCCTGACTGCTATCGGAAATCATCTTTGTCGGTTTGGAAGCTTGCATTTGTGTAACCTCTTACAACAAGATCATCTTCCATCCCTCCAAAGACCAAGAACGCATCCTTAGTCCTTCTTAAGTACTTAAGGATCGTCTTAACTGCCATCAAATGGTTTTCACCAGGAAAAGATTGGTATCGACTCATCATGCTTAGAGCATACGAGACAACGGGTCTAGTACAAATCATGGCATACATGATAGATCCAATAGCCGAAGCGTATGGAACCTCATTCATCCTCTTTCGCGCATCAGTGGTCTTAGGACACTGAGTCTTGCTAAGAGTAACACCATGACCCATTGGCAAGTTACCTCTCTTAGAATTTTCCATTTTGAATCTTCTAAGAACCTTGTCAATGTAGGTACTTTGACTCAAACCAATTATCCTTTTAGATATATCTCTATAGATCTTGATGCCAAGGATATAAGCGGCTTCACCCATATCTTTCATTGAGAAACATTTCCCTAACCAAGTGTTGGGTATGCATATTTTAACCCTCCTATTTTGTATTAGATTTGATTGATACCATAACCTCCTGTCTATTTTAAGGACTTTAGGACCCTATGTAATGAAGCTTAGACTTCAATTTTTTAGCTAAGTCCAGTTTATAGAATAGGTTAAAATTAGGCTTGAAGACTGGCTCAAGAATCATTGGATTTTAGGATTGCAGTTTCAAGGGTTCCTGAACCGCCTTTTTCAGAACCGCTTGGCAGAACCGCCTTTTGCCTTGAGATTCCTCTCATCTGAAACCGCTTGATCAATCAAGTGCAAACCGCACTTTTGGAAATCCTCTTCTGGTGGAACCGCCTTTTGTCAAAACCGCTTGCCCCAGAACCGCCCCAATGATTGACTTCTTGAAGTGATCCTTTTATCCCTTGGAATCCACGTCAGCAATATTAAATGTCAACCACCATATCTTGTCACGTGACCCAAGGTCAGAGCAGATCTTCAAAGATCTCATAAAGGTGACAGATGTCCTAACCACCTTGATTGCAGCTGAGGTCTGATCAGCCTTACTGCACCAACAGCTCTAAAGGACAAAAGTGGATATCAGTGGACCAATGGGAAAGCATCAAGTACTGTCCTTGAACAGCTGTGTCCAACGGCTATATTTGAGATGCTTGGGTATAAATACCCCCAATCTTCACCATTTGAAGATTGCTTGAATCTTGAGAAATTGTCCTGTTCATGAGAAGTTGAAGCTCGCCGTAAATTCTTAGTCCTTTGAATCTTCATCTTCATACTTCAAGAAATATTCCCCAGCCAAGAAATCAAGCCTTAACACATTCAAGAATCATTGTGCTCTACATCTCACAGATTTAAAGAGCCTTGATCTTGTTTCTCACACACACACCTCTCTTGTTTAAACACATAGTTTATTCATTTGAGATACACTGGTTATAGTTTTGGATTTGTTCTTCATAGAAAAGATTTTATTGTACTTTGTAATCTCTCAAATACTCAATATAAAATATCTCTTAGAAATCCAAGACTAACCATCTTGGTAGTGGACGTAGATCGTTTATCGATTGAACCACTCCAAATATTGTGTTCTTACTTTTTGCATTTATATTTCTTGTGCTTACTAATTATCTACCTTTCTCTCTGTTTGATCTTATATAGTTATCCTTTATTGTGAAATTGTGTTTGGAGTTAACATAGTCAAACTACACTTTCAGTTTTACAACTGCTCAAAAAAATTGCACTAAAACCGCCTTGCAAAACCGCCTTCTCAAAACCGCATTTTATTAAGTATATTCCGCTGTGCATTTTACAACTCTACTTGCAGTTTCTTATACACTGCAAGAGGTTTTGTAAGCATAGAGGTTTAGTTTTAAATTGAGGGCGAAAATTTTAAAACAGCTATTCACCCCCCCTCTAGCTGTATTTTTACCCTTGTTGCCACCTTTGGGACCAACAAGTGGTATCGTAGCAAACACTTTTTAAAACCATCGTTTTTCAAGCTTAACAGCTTGTGTGCCGATTCAATATGGCAACCTCAAAGACAATGACTACTGTTAACTATTCACACATTCCAATGTTGGACGAAGACCACTTTGACATCTGAAAGTGCCGAATGCTCATTCATTTGGAAACCATAGATGAAATGCTGGTGGAGTGCGTGATCAATGGCCCTCTAATTCCAATGAAGGCTAACACTGATGCAACCACCAATGCTGAAACTCCAGAGGTCAAAAAGCCAAAAGATGAGTGGTCGGATGAAGAGAAGAGAATAGTTGCCTTGAACAGCAAGGCGAGGTTCATCATTTCTGGAACCCTCCCCGTATCAACTCTGCAAAGTGATGTACCTCAAAACCGCAAAGCAGTATGTGGGATGCCATAGAGAGCTACCTCGAAGGTGATGAAGAGTGCAAGGAAAACAAATTATACACTTTGTTGAAAGATCCTACAACAACTTCAACGTAAAACCCAACGAAACCTTGCGTCAAACCTACGATCGCTATGTTGAGGTAGTTAATGCTTGTAGATCTCTTGGTAAAACTTTAACCGATAAGGAAATCAATATGACTTTCCTATCTGCTTTAGGTTCTAGATGGGTAAATAAGGCTACCTCTCTAGAAGACTCCAAAGTATTGGGTACTTGGTCATTAAGTAACTTGTATGCCAATCTTAGAGTCTATGAACTTAAATTAAATCATATTGAAGAGATAGAAGGAAAAACCAAATCGCTTTCTATGTCCGTAGTGGAACATGAAGAGAAACCATCCACATCCAATCAAACCACTGATCCTTCCATATCAACCTCATCACTCATCGAGATGGATGATGATGATTTTGCCATGTTTGTGAAAAGATTTCAAAAATTTAGAAAATCCTCAAAACCTTTCACAAAATCATTTTCAAAAGGCAAACCTCCTGCAACATTTTCTAGGGCTGCAGATACAAAGAAGAAGAGTGACTTGGTATGCTACAACTGTAGGAAACCTGGCCACTTTGCATCCGAGTGTCCACGGCCTAAATATGAATATATGAAAAAGAAAACTTTTCCTTCGAAATTTTCTCATCGTAAGGGAATGGTTCTTTGAGGAGGAAGAGAATTCCAAGGAATTAGCAACTTGGATTGAAACAGATTCTGAGGATGAAAGTGACGGTGAAACCGAAGAGGTTAACCTCTGCTTAGTTGCAGACGCTTCTGATGACTCAGATTCCGAATCATTTGAGTTGCATGATATGGAGGAAAAGGAGGTTTTTGCAAAACTTCCAAATTATAAATTGGATGATGATATTAAACTTACTCCTAGCGTTAAGATAGGAAATTGTTCGTATTCACGTCCCATTTTCTCATCTAAAACTGCTCCACCTTCAAAAGCTATTCCAAAGAAAATTTTGAAAAAGGTGGTGGAAGAGGTTTCTCCAATGGAACATGAAAAGATGTTCAAGGAAGCTGAAATGGTGATCCATCAATTCTCAAATCTTAAGAAAGCCTTAAGCTTAGCTCATGATGAACTTAATCTATACAAGACGGAGAAAAGCTGTGATGAGGTCTGAAATTTCTAATCTTAAGGACCAAATCAAACAGATGACTCCTCTTCTTTGATCAAAACCGCATCCTTGAAACTAAGGTTGCTGCACTTCAACTCAGAATGATGACTTGGTAACCCAAATCGATGATCGCCAAAAGATTATTAATTCGTGGCTCAAGTCTCAATCCACCAAAGATAAAATCTTGGACTTCCAAGTTCCTCCTGGAACTAAGGATGGTCTAGGGTTTGGATCGAGGAAGAGGAGAAGTGTGCATCCTCAAGTGAAAAGGATGAGGAATTTCCAGAACTGACTAAAGAAATTCCCAAGGAGAAGCATGCTAAGGGTAAGGGTAAAGCAAGACAAGTAAATTATGTCTACCCTAAAGGAAAGCAATATGGGAAGAATTCTGTGTTAAAACCTAAGAATTACGTGGAAGCACCTGAAGAGGAAATGGCTTATGGAATTGGTAGAATCCCTGCTCCAACCGCTTCGGTGGAAAAGGCGGTTCTGCTAACTCCGGGTCTGACCGCGCTTCTTCTTCGACCGCTCCTCCTGCCTTCAAAAGCGGGAATAGCGTTCCCGAAATACGTGGTCAAACCAAAGCCTGTTCCCTTTGTATCAATTTGGAATGTTAGTTTGGAACCGCACCTCCCAAACCGCTTCCTTGTCCCAAACCGCATGCAACTCCTAAGAAGAGTAAGGAGTTAGTAAAACCTCATGAAGCTTGTAGTTTTTATAAATGTTCTGTGTGTGATGGTTTAGGTCACAAGGCTGCAGAATGCCTTTTGCGGTTCACACCCAATGCCAGGAAGAGCAAACCTCCTTCTGTCAAACAGGTGTGGGTCGTAAAGGGTTGCTAACTTCAGGACCCAAGGAATAAAGGGGGACCTCGTTCTTAATGTTTACATTTCAGGTCCTCTGCTTCATGGCTGGTCACTCCAAGGATAATGAATGGTATCTTGACAGTGGCTGCTCAAGACATATGACTGGAGATAGATCATTGCTTGAAGATGTCGTTGAAGCAAGTGGTCCATCTGTAACCTTTGGTGACAACAACAAAGGCAAGACCATTGGATATGGTGTGATAAGGAGAGGAAACCTAACCATTGAGAAGGTTTCACTTGTTGATGGACTCAAGCACAACCTCCTTTCAATTTCTCAATTTTGCGACAAAGGAATGCTTTGCAACTTCACGTCATCAAATTGCTTTATCAAAGATAGCATTTCCGGCGTCACCCTACTCACAGGGATTCGTAAGAGTAATATTTACATTATTGATCTAAATTCTGCATGTAGTATTACTAATCTCTGTTTTGTAGCTAAGAATGTGAGCGAAAATAGTTGGCTATGGCACAAGAGGTTGAGCCACTTGAACTTCAAGTATCTTGCAAAGATTGGTAGGGAAAACCTCGTTCATGGTTTACCTAAAGTGGCTGACCACCATCCAGAGAAATGCAGTGCATGCCAGCTTGGTAAGCAGTCCGCGTCGTCTTTCACCAGCAAGACCGCTCCATCAACTTCAAGATGCTTACAACTGCTTCACATTGATTTGTTTGGACCCGTAACCACTGCCAGCATTGGAGGAAATAGATATACCTTAGTGGTGGTGGATGATTACTCAAGATATACGTGGGTTGAGATGATGATTTCCAAAGATGATTGTTATGAGATTCTCACCGCACTTTTTAGACGGCTCCAAACTCAAAAAGAAGACGACATCGTTAGTGTTCGATCAGATAATGGAACAGAATTTAAGAACAACGGTGTTGCTCAGTATTGTGATGACCACGGGATTGATCACAATTTTTCCGCAGCTGGTGTTCCACAACAAAATGGGGTTGTGGAAAGGAAGAATAGGACGTTGATTGAGGCTGGAAAGACAATGATATCTGAAGCGAAGCTACCTCAGTATTTTTGGGCTGAAGCAATCAATACCGCATGCTTCACTCAAAACCGCTCCCTCATCAACAAAACCTATAACAAGACTCCCTATGAGCTTTGGCGAGGAAGAACCCCCAATATTGCATTCTTCAAGATCTTTGGCTGCAAATGTTTTGTCCTCTACAACGGAAGAGAAAATAGAGGTAAATTCGGAGCCAAGGCCGATGAAGGTATTTTTGTTGGGTATGCTAAACATTCTAAAGCTTTTCGTGTTTTCAATAAAACTAGTTTAAAAATAGTAGAGTCTGTCCATGTCACTTTTGATGAGCATTCTCTCCTTGAGCCACATTTGGCTCCAAATGTTGCTGATGATTTTGTTGAGCATAATGAACCAGGTGAACCATCTCAAACCGCACCTGAACCTCAACCGCAAAATCCAGCACCCTCAACTGACATTCCCCAAAACCGCAATTTTGAAACCGCACCTGAAGATCCCTCTCCAGATGCAACTGCAAGGGAAGATGAAGTTAGGAATTCCCCTATCCAGCTTATAGAACCTCTTCGTCAACTTACATTCCATGACTTCGCTGAAGGATCTAACGATGTTCCAATTGAAGATCTTGACAAACCTCAGTCCAACCAGACTTACCCCCGGAGGTTCGTGAAGTCAGCAGTCACCCCCTCACAAATGTGATTGGTGATCTGTTTTCCGGTGTTCAAACAAGGAGATCGAATTATGACGAGCATACTTCTCTTTTATCTCAAGTTGAACCCAAGAAGATTGATGAAGCACTCCAAGATTCCAGTTGGGTTGTTGCTATGCAAGAAGAACTCAACCAGTTTGAAAGATGCAAGGTCTGGACTTTGGTGCCTAGACCTCAGGATCAAGGAGTGATAGGAACTAAGTGGGTATTTAGGAATAAGATGGATGAGAATGGAAGCATCACTAGGAATAAAGCAAGGTTGGTTGCACAAGGATATAGGCAAGAAGAAGGAATTGATTATGATGAAACCTTTGCTCCAGTTGCAAGATTGGAAGCTATCAGGATCTTCTTAGCCTACGCCTCTTTCAAGCGTTTCAAGTTATATCAAATGGACGTAAAGAGTGCATTCCTCAACGGCGAACTGCAAGAGACCGTGTATGTTGCTCAACCTCCTGGATTTGAAGACTCTAAATTTCCCAATCATGTCTACAAACTCCAGAAAGCTTTGTATGGACTTAAGCAAGCTCCAAGGGCATGGTATGAGACTCTCTCTAAATTTTTACTAGAAAAAGGATTTAAACGTGGTAAAATCGATACAACTCTTTTTATTGCCAAATATAATGAGCATACTTTACTTGTTCAAATTTATGTCGATGATATTATTTTTGGTTCTACTAATGAGTTACTTTGCAAGCGTTTCGAAAAGCTAATGAAAAGCAAGTTTGAGATGAGCATGATGGGAGAATTAACATTCTTCCTCGGGCTTCAAATCAAGCAATGCGAAGAAGGTATTTTCCTCAGCCAAGCCAAATACACCAAGGAGTTGATAAAGAAGTTTGGATTAGAAAATGCTAAAGCATATGATACTCCTATGGCCACCGGCAATAAGCTAGATAAGGATCTCAAAGGTAAGAAAGTTGATCAAACTTTATATCGAGGTATGATCGGCTCATTACTTTACTTAACTGCTAGTAGGCCAGATATCATGTTTAGTGTCTGTGTATGTGCTCGCTATCAAGCAGATCCTAGAGAAGCACTTCTTATTGCAGTCAAGCGTATAATCCGCTATTTATCTGGAACCACTAACCTTGGACTTTGGTATTCCAAAGATTCAAACTTCGATCTTGTAGGTTATTCAGATGCATTATGCGGCTTGTACTATTGACAGAAAAGCACTAGTGGTACTTGTCATTTCCTTGGAACAGACTAGTTGCTTGGGCCAGCAAGAAGCAAGCATCGGTTTCGGTGTCAACAACGGCCGAGTATATTGCTTCTTGGTAGTTGTTCTTTGTCAAATCCTTTGGATGAAGCAGCAGTTGGTAGACTATGGAATCCATGAAGGGAATTGCCCCATCATGTGTGACAACACTTCAACTATTTCAGTCTCCAACAACCCTGTCATGCATTCCAAGACCAAGCATATAGATATCAAGTATCATTTCCTCAAAGACCATGTAGAGAAGAGGAATATCCATTTAGAGTACGTGGGGACAGACAACCAGATTGCTGATATCCTCACAAAGGCTCTTGACTCCAAGAGATTTTCTTTTCTCAGAGGAGAAATGGGTATGCTTGAACTTAAATAAATTCCATACTTTTTATTGGCTAACTTGTTTGTTGAGTCTAGGTTGAAATTCCTTTGGGAATCAAACCGCTTCTGTTGAACCGCCTGCATGCAAACCGCAATACATCCAACCGCCTGCATCCAACCGCTACTTCCAAACCGCTTAATGCAGTCTGACCGCTTGGATCAAAACCGCGTTTCAACAAGAAGTAAAATCTGTCTATTTTCTTTATTTATCTTAATTAAAAAAAAAAAAAAAAAAAAAAAAAAAAAAAAAAAAAACCTGTTCAAATTCCTTTATTTATTTTTTAGTCCTTATTTTTGACAAAAGGGTATTTTTGCAAATGTTTTCCCTCAAAAATTCAAAATTTTAGAGCATTTAATGCTAAGGGGACATGAGCATTTAAAGCCCTCATGTCAGCCGTCATAGAGAGATGTGCAGGAGGTGAAAGGGTGTAACAGTTGGTTTAATTTCAATCATTCCTTCTGCCAACTGCCTCCACCCCTTCACCCTATATAAACCTAAGTTGGTGAAATTCTTCCTTTCTTCTGCCAACTCTCTGCACACTGTACTCTCTCTACCAAACTCTCTCTCTCTCTAAAACCTTTCAAAACCCTCATTTTCAAAACCTTTAACTGTCAATGGCTTCAACTTCGAAACCTTCAACTTCAAAAAGGCTAAGAGCATCTACCACTGCTAGGGCTAAGAAACCCATCCTGGAAATGGTAAAAACTTCTAAACCCTAATTCTTGATTTCTTCAAATCTGCCATGGTTAATGCAAGAAACTGTTCGTATGCTTCCTTCATAATTTTTGATGATTTTGTTCATGTTTCTTGACCATTTTGATTGAAATTTGTTGGGTTTTGCTCGAAATCATGCCTAGATTTACATTTCATAGTTTATTTCATAATCAATGCATGATTTGGGTACTGATTTTATGATTTTCAGTTTATACTCTTCGAAAACCCACTTTCTTGTTTTTAGTGATTATGAATGATTCTGGGTAAAGTTTGTAATTTTAATGATATATTATTAATCCCCTTCCCAATGTGATCATTTTGATATGTTATTTGTTGATTTTGGTTAAGTTTTGAAAATCTCTGTTCTTGGTGTTCATGAATGTTCTTCGTGTTCTTCATGAGACCCATGAATTTTTCTTGAAAAATCACATATTTTGGATACCTTCAATCTGCATAGTGTTTTTCAACACTTAGAAAAAATTTCAACTTTTTCAGATTTTAGGATTTCCTTTTGGTTTGAAACCGCTTGTATGCAACCGCTTATGTATCACTGTTTCAAACCGCTCCTCTAATTGAACCGCATGTTCAAAAACCGCTTTTTCAAATACTTTGAAACCGCATGCTGGTCAAATTCCTTTCCTCTTTGATTTTGAGATTTTACTAAGTATATAGGCTGGAAACCAAGAAATTCCTCTCTAATCACTGCTTGCAGTGTGGGATAAGTTTGGATTACAATGCCACGTACTTAAGTAATTTTGTTCTCAAGTCCTCATTATTTGTTGAGTATTCATGGTTTCACTTGGGGTTTGAAATTCTCAAACCGCACCATTGCTCAACCGCTTGGTGCTCAAACCGCATGTGAACTATGAATACACAAATGGATCTAACACTTGAAATTTCAAATTTGTAGGATCCAACTACCTTCCTACCTGGGTGGGAAGTGAATGAGGAAGAGCTCAAAACAGATGCTCTAGGAAGGGAGTTGCTGAGGAAGCTCAGAGTCTCAGGCATCTTACCTCTGTTCACCAAGAAGCAGAACTTCATTGTGCCATCTTTTGTGGATCAATTCTTTGCAACCGCTAAGAAGGATTCCAGAGTTCTTGAGCAAGGCCAGAAAGTCTCCTGCCTGACCGCTGTAGTTGAAGGGATGAAGCTCTCCGTTGACTACATAGATATAAGAAGACTTTTCAGATTTGCAGTTGGTGGTGCCCCCTTAGAGATTGATCAAGTTATCCAAGATGCTGCTGCTCTCCAAACCGCCAAAGTGGATACCCTATCCAAGAAGTACAAGAAGATTCCAAGAAAGAACTTTGGTGAGCTGATGAACTTCATTGGTCATCTAGTGGGGAGAACCATTTCTGGAAAGACTGGGAACCACAACAATTTCACATCCCAACAATGGATGTACAGTGCTGCAATCTTTATGGAAATAAAGCTTCACTGGCCAAAAATTCTTTATTTTGAGATTAAGGACAGCATAGAGACCTATCAGTCCAAGATCAAAGGTGAAGATCAGAGGTGGAGACCTTTCTGCAGGATCCTAACCGCTCTGCTGATGGACTATGAGCACTTGGATGAAATGGTCACCAAGAATCCAGACCTTATGGTGGGTTTGCTCCCGGATGATTGCCTAGGTCTACTTGCTTGCCACTCCTTCAGATATGCCAATGGAGATGCATTATACAAATCTTTGTATGATGCAGATACCTACCCTAAGAAGGAACCATATGAGCTCAGAGATCCTTCAACCGCTCCTCAAACCAAAGCACCCAAGCGGTCCAGGAAGCCCCAAGCAAGAGCTGAACCGCCTCAGAAGAAGGCCAAGACCGCTCCAGCTTCCAAACCGCCTACTGCTGATGATGGAGCTGGGACTAGCAAGAGAAAGAAGAAATCCTCCAATGATCCTCAACCTGAAACCTTGCATTTGGTGGATGAAGATGATGAAGAAGAGGAAGACCCAAGTATTCCCAACTTGGTGGCTAGGGCCAAGAAAGCCAGAGATGAGATGGATGGTTTAACTGTTGAGGAACAAATGAAGATTTTAGAAGATAAGATTGCTAGATTGGCCAAGGAGCAGGCTGAAAAATATCAGGCCAAGGGCAAAACTCATAAAGCTGGAACCGCCTCACACCATGAACCGCCTCCAGAAACTCAACCGCCCCCAACTTCTCAGACCTCTCCTATCCAATCTCCAAACCAATCACCAGTACAATCCCCTGCCAACTCTCAATCCAAATCCCCATCAAAATCCAAATCCATAACCGCTTCCCCCAGTAAAACCGCACCACTTCAGGGGGAGAAACCGAAGAGGAAGAAAATGGCAGGCAAGAAGAAACCCTTCAAGAAAACCAAGCCTGTCCAACCCTCACCCACTCCTTCAAATTCACCTCCTCAATCACCTCCTCAAGATTCCCCTTCACCTTCCCCCAGAAAATCACTATCACCCCTATCTTCTCAATCCCAATATGACTCACCCCAACATTCCCATTCCATAAACTCACAACATTCCTACCAAACCCCTACTCATTCTGCCTATCAACAATGGCGGTCAGCCCTCTATTTGGACGTGCCACATCCAAATCAGTTAGGGATGATCCAACCCCTGTCCATTCCCCTAACAAAAATCGCTCCCCTACACCTAACCGCTCTAAATCAAACACCCCTTCAAAATCCCCAACCCCTCACAACTCACCCATTAGACACCACTCACCTCCTCCAAACATTCCTCCCAATACCCAAACCGCCCCTCAGACTAACCAAACCCAACCGCCTCCTACCTTCTCAACCGCTTCACCTTCAACCGCTCCTCCCTCAGAGTACTCCCAAATCCTCCAAACCCTTCATCTGATTCAAGGCCAGCTTGTTGTTAATCAAGGCCATGTCATCTCATTGACCGCCTCCAATGAATCTCTCCTTGCATCCAACCGCGCTTTACAAGCCAAGGTGGATTCTCACTCCCTTGAGTTGGCAGCCCTTAAAGCTTCTTTGCTTGATGCCATTAAGGGGGAGAGATCTACAGCAATTCCTTCCTCCTCAACCGCCACTCCTGATCAAACCGCTTCCCTGATTCAAACCGCTTCTGAAGCCTTTCAGAAATCCCTTGAAGCTGGTTTAGTCAAAGCCTCTGAAGACAAGGCATCTGTTGAGCAATTGAAGAAGGAGTTAGATGTTCTTGGAGAAAAGCTCTGCACTTCCCTTGAAAAAGATTTGGGTATCTTAAGCACCAAATTCCTTGACTTTCTTCAATCCAGACCGCAATTATCTCAAGTTGTCAAGACCTCTTTGGACTCTCTGCGTGAAGAAGTCTTGGAACAAATTGATCTACTCAAGGTGGATTCCAAGGTAAATCTGGAATGTGTTGGAGATGCCTCAATGGCAAAGCTGAATGAGATTCAGGATGAATTTAACAGCCGCCTTGACAACATGAAGGCAGGATTCATTGCCAAGATTGAAGCTGAAATTCTTGACCTGAAGAAATCTCTAAATGTCACCATTGATCTTGATCCAATGAAGGAAGCTATCCAAGTTCAAACCGCTGCTGTGCAGGAAGAGATCCATACCATTTTCAATTCCCTCTATTCATCCCTTCACGTGCAGCTGGATACTATTAGAGACAACCTTGAGGAAAACACCAAAGCGGTTGGTGCCACAAATTCTACCTCTGCTCATTCTGTCAATGCCTTAAAGAAGCTTGAAGCTACTCTCACCAGAACCGCAGAGGAAGTTAGAAGACTAAGGAAAGCGTTTGCACCAGACCAATCAAGAGCTGGGCCTAGTGGAGCTGACCACGAAGTGAACAAGCCGCCCCAGCAGTAAACCGCTTTTTCCTTGTAATTTTTGGTAAGTTTGGACCGCACTTTCTTTGTATTTTATTTTGTCCAACTTACTTCATTTTTGATTTTGTAATCTTGTAATTTCCTTTCATTCCTGTACTTGTAATCATTTTAGGAATTAATGGAAATTGCATCATGGTTCCAAAAACTTTGTTCATTCAAACCGCTTGTTTGTAGAACATTGAAACCGCTTAAGGTCTTAAACCTCATTCAAATATTTTTCAACTTAAAACTCACTCTTTTGAATTGATGTTTAAACATTCAGTTTAAACTGCACTTTGAACTTAAACTCATACTTTTTAAAGTGCACTGAATGCATTTCTATACTCTTCAATTTGTAAGTTTTTAATCTTTCAAAAGTATAGAAATCTATAGCTTAAGCTAGTGTGTGCATTGACTTGAGACATGACTTACCATGTTAATTCTTATGGACATGTTTTTACCAAGTACAATGATTGCTTTTGCTGTAGTAGGTAATGGCATCAATCAAATAGGGGGAGATTGTTGGGTATGCATATTTTAACCCTCCTATTTTGTATTAGATTTGATTGATACCATAACCTCCTGTCTATTTTAAGGACTTTAGGACCCTATGTAATGAAGCTTAGACTTCAATTTTTTAGCTAAGTCCATTTTATAGAATAGGTTAAAATTAGGCTTGAAGACTGGCTCAAGAATCATTGGATTTTAGGATTGCAGTTTCAAGGGTTCCTGAACCGCCTTTTCGTAACCGCTTGGCGTAACCGCCTTTTGCCTTGAGATTCCTCTCATCTGAAACCGCTTGATCAATCAAGTGCAAACCGCACTTTTGGAAATCCTCTTCTGGTGGAACCGCCTTTTGTCAAAACCGCTTGCCCCAGAACCGCCCCAATGATTGACTTCTTGAAGTGATCCTTTTATCCCTTGGAATTCACGTCAGCAATATTAAATGTCAACCACCATATCTTGTCACGTGACCCAAGGTCAGAGCAGATCTGCAAAGATCTCATAAAGGTGACAGATGTCCTAACCACCTTGATTGCAGCTGAGGTCTGATCAGCCTTACTGCACCAACAGCTCTAAAGGACAAAAGTGGATATCAGTGGACCAATGGGAAAGAATCAAGTACTGTCCTTGAACAGCTGTGTCCAACGGCTATATTTGAGATGCTTGGGTATAAATACCCCCAATCTTCACCATTTGAAGATTGCTTGAATCTTGAGAAATTGCTGTGTTCATGAGAAGTTGAAGCTCTGCCCAGAAATTCTTAGTCCTTTGAATCTTCATCTTCATACTTCAAGAAATATTCCCAAATTCCCAAATCAAGCCTTAACACATTCAAGAATCATTGTGCTCTACATCTCACAGATTTAAAGAGCCTTGATCTTGTTTCTCACACACACACCTCTCTTGTTTAAACACATAGTTTATTCATTTGAGATACACTGGTTATAGTTTTGGATTTGTTCTTCATAGAAAAGATTTTATTGTACTTTGTAATCTCTCAAATACTCAATATAAAATCTCTCTTAGAAATCCAAGACTAACCATCTTGGTAGTGGACGTAGATCGTTTATCGATTGAACCACTCCAAATATTGTGTTCTTACTTTTTGCATTTATATTTCTTGTGCTTACTAATTATCTACCTTTCTCTCTGTTTGATCTTATATAGTTATCCTTTATTGTGAAATTGTGTTTGGAGTTAACATAGTCAAACTACACTTTCAGTTTTACAACTGCTCAAAAAAATTGCACTAAAACCGCCTTGCAAAACCGCCTTCTCAAAACCGCATTTTATTAAGTATATTCCGCCGTGCATTTTACAACTCTACTTGCAGTTTCTTATACACTGCAAGAGGTTTTGTAAGCATAGAGGTTTAGTTTTAAATTGAGGGCGAAAATTTTAAAACAGCTATTCACCCCCCCTCTAGCTGTATTTTCACCCTTGTTGCCACCTTTGGGACCAACACCAAGAATTGACAGTCTGAAGTGCAGGATTGTCATTTACAATGAGTAAGATGTCATCGACATACAATAAGAGAAACAATACTACGCTCCCACTGAATTTCATGTATACACAAGATTCATCTTTGTTCTTGACAAAACCAAACCCTTTGATCTTTTCGTCAAAACGAAGATTCCAACTCCTAGAAGCTTGCTTCAATCCATATGTGGACCTTTGCAACTTGCACACTATGTTAGAATTTCTTGGATCGACAAAACCTTCGGGTTGTGTCATATACACATCCTCGAGTAACTTCCCATTTAGGAAAGCTATTTTGACATCCATTTGTCATAACTCGTAGTCATAATACGCGGCTATGGCAATTAAAATTCTAACAGACTTAAGCATTACAATAGGAGAAAAGTTTTCATCATAGTCTACACCATGAATCTGCCTATATCCCTTTGCTACAAGCCTAGCCTTGTAAGTATGCACCTTCCCATCCATGTCAGTCTTCTTCTTGAAGACCCACTTGCACCCTATGGTTTTTACACCTTCGGGCAGCTCAATCAAGTTCCAAACTTAATTATCCGACATGGATTGCAATTCGGATTCCATGGCTTCCAACCATTTATCCGAATCAGGAGTGGACATCGCCTCTTGATAGGAAGTAGGTTCGTCATTCTCAATGACTTCCACTTTATTACTTTTCAAAATGAGAAATCCATATCTCTCGGGTTCGGATCGTACTCTATCCGATCTACGATGGACTTGTGAATCTTAAACCAGTTCCATAGCTCCTTGTGGACTTGGTTCCGTCTCTACTAATGGTTCCATGTTATTTTCGGGTTCTTGAATTTCTTCAAGATCAATTTTACTCCCGCTAGATGCTTTATTGAGTAACTATTTCTCAAGAAAAGTACCATATTGAGCAACAAACAATTTGTTCTCATTGCATTTGTAAAAGTAATACCCTTTGATTTCCTTAGGATAACCAACGAAAATAACCTTGTCAGATTTAGGTGCTAACTTATCAGAGACAAGTCTCTTCACAAAAGCTTCGCAACCCCAAATCTTCATGAAAGATAAACTAGGTTTTCTTCCATGCCACATCTCATGTGGGGTCTTAGGAGCTGATTTAGTAGGGACTCTGTTCAGTGTGAATGCAGCAGTCTCTAATGCATGTTCCCAAAAGGAAATAGGAAGGTCGACTTGACTCATAATCGAACGAACCATATCTAATAGGGTTCTATTTCTCCTCTCGGACACACCATTCCATTGTGGTGTTCCGGGTAGAGTCAACTCTAAAACCTTTCCACAGTTTTTGAGATGATTATCAAACTTTTGGCTCAAATATTCGCCACCACGATCGGATCGAAGTGCTTTAATAATTTTGTCAAGTTGATTTTATACTTCATTTTAAAATGTTCTAAATATCTCAAACGATTCACTTTTGGACTTCATCAGATAGACATAGCCATATCTAGATAAGTCATCGGTGAATGTAATGAAATACCGAAATCCTCCCCTAGCAATGCTGCTCATTGGTTCACATACATCGATATGTATTAGGCCCAATAAGTCACTAGCCCTTTCACTACTCTTAGTGTAGAGTGGTTTGGTCATTTTTCCCAATAAACAAGATTTGCATACCTCATATGATTCATAATCATGTGATTCTAAAAGTCCATCCTTATGGAGTTTAGATATGCGTTTCTCATTTATATGACCAAGTCGGCAATGCCACATGAACGTGTTGTTCACGTCATTCGGTTTAGACTTCTTGTCCATATGATAAATATTTTCAACATTATTTTATTTCTCATCAACATCAAGAACATAAAGGCCATTAAATGAATTTGCAATACCATAGAGCATATCATTTAAATAAATATAAAACTTCTTATTCTCAATAAGAAAATTATACCCTTCATTATCCAAACAAGAAACGGAAATAATAGTTCTTCTCAAATCCGGAACATAGTAACAATTGTTCAAAACAAGCACTAATCCACTAGGTAAAGTTACATCATATGTCCCTACGGCTAATGCAGTAACTCTTGCTCCATTCCCCACACGTAGGTCAACTTCACCTTGTTTGAGTAGCTTCCTATTCCTTAGTCCCTGCACATTTAAACAAATGTGAGATCCACATCCGGTATCTAATGCCCATGAACTAGAAATAGAAAGGAAAATATCTATCACATAGATACCTGAATCAGAAGCAATCGTATTGTCCGTCTTCGCCTTTAGGCCTTCCTTATAAGCCTTGCAATTACGCTTCCAATGACCAACCTCTTGGCAATGGTAGCAAATTGCATCCTTTTGAGATACCTTGGGTGTTGCATCTCCGAAAATGGCAACTTTTGCCTTAGGTTTAGAAACACTTGATTTACCTTTGCCATCTTTCTTGAACCCTTTACCTTTGTTAACGATTAACACATTTGTCATTCTAGGCTTCTTGATATTCTTCTCTGCGGTCTTAAGCATCGCATGCAATTCTGAGAGATTTTTATCCATGCCACTCATGTGATAGTGCATTATAAAATGACCATAACTTTCAAGCAATGAATTCAATATCGTATCAGTGGCGAGTTTCAAACTCATCGGATTTCCAACCCTTCATCTAAAGGACATGAGAACCAACCGACTACCCCTCTTGCATCTTGCATGCATTTAGGGCCTTTACCACATCATACCTCTCTTGTCTAGCTTGCACTTAGAACATTTCCTTTAAGTGCTCGGCTAGATCAAAAGCAGCTTCCAAGTGTTCAAGGTCCTTCTGAAGAGCCTTACACATGGTGGCAAGCATAAGGCATGTCACATCATTAGAATCGTCAGTATGTTTCTTATGTGCATCCTTATCTGCCCTTGAAGCATTGGCAGCAGGTGGAGGTGGAATGGGTTCATCAAGAATGTACATTTTCTTCTCTTGCCTTAGAACAATTCTTAGGCTTCTGATTCAATCAAAATAGTTTGTACCGTTCTCTTCGAGCTTATCCTTCTCAAGGACTAATCGTAGTGACAGGGGCTGATTATTGTGAGTTGCCATTCTACAAAAATATGCAAACAATGAAACACATAAGTGTCAACGCATTTATCATCTAAGAGCAAATAGTATATTTCATAAATACTCCCACTTAATTATACACCTTCAAATACAAGCATGTATCATATAATCAAAATGGGCTAAGATCCATATTTCACTTGATTTTGGTTTAACTGAGTCAATGCCCGAAATCAAGCTATTTAGGTAGATAACATCAATCATATCATATATGACTCTTAGATCTTATATGTGATTTCTAGACATCATATGTCAAAACCATGTTTTAATCTCATCTATGCCTTGGGTCAAATCTCATTTGAAAGCACCAATTAAGTTTAACCTCTTTCAAACGTATGAGACACGGAACGATGCACCTAACTGAGTCAAAACTACATCAACCGCTATCTCATCTTGATCACAAATTAAGATATAATGATGCACCCAACTGAGTCGAAACTACATCAAAATATCCTAAAATTTCACAAGTGTTCTAATCAAGTGGTGGCATAAAACTTAAACATTTAGAAGGTTTTACACATAACAACAAACATTGCATGGTTGTAACATGAAACTTATGTGTACATAATCATGAACATAGGGCTTCACAAAATATTCCAATCAAACAATTTGATACAATTTTGAGAATTTACTAATCTAATTAATCATATTAAACAGATCAATAACCTATGTAAAAGACTAATCATATTAATCAATTATAAATCATGATCATGGCATATCACATAAAATTATTTTCTCAAAACAATACACATAAAATCATAGATCTATTTCATATAGCATGTAAAGCATTTAATCAAATTAAATCTAATATGCTAATTTCAATCCTAATCATGATAAACACGACTCTGATACCACTATTGGGTTTTTAGGACACAAATGTAGTGGAAGAATCTTTATAAAACAATAAAACCATAGCCTTGAATCCGTCTAGCATGAAGAGATTAGAAACATATGAAATAGATTTACATACCTTAACAGTGATTATGTTTGCTCAAAACAAATCTCAAATCGAATCTGAAATTCAACCTTTGAATTGATACCAAATCTTCTATCTTCTCCTTGATCTTCCTTGTGATGAATTGATCCAAGCTTTAGGTGATAACGTAATCACCCTCTAATGGTAATCCACACGCGAATGAACCAAGATCTGATCTTGTAGGATTGCTAGATGATCCTCCGATTGTTGAATCGATATTCAACAATCAATGGCTGAATATGGAATTAATTTGGGTGTTTTTTATCTTTGATTCTCAATCAAAATAAATGATTTTGTGTTTCTAAAACTCAAAATTCGTGTGTCTTTTAGCTAGGAGAAAGGTCTTATTTATACATGGTAAATAACCCTAACAATTAGGGAGAAGAGTCCTTTTCCAAAGCCAAAACGGACTTTCAGCGCCGCTATGCACGGCAGTGCAATTTCTAAAGCACGCCCGTGCAACTTTTGCACGGCCGCTCCAAAAACTAACGCACGGCTGCTCCATCCAGCATATCTTACATGGGCGCTCCAAATTATAGCGCACGGCCGTGCAACAGTCTCAGATCCCAATTTCCAATTTTTCAGCCAATTTCAAATTCGTTCTTTTGTGTGTGACCCTTTAGGAATTATATTTATGTTGGTAGTGAGTCGAAACATCGACCTCATAAGACATAAGTGGTTTCTAGCAATCCATTATATCCACCCAATTAATATAACATCAAAGCTTGATTCCTCGATAGATCAAATGTCACAATCCCTTTGTCCACGATGTCAAATTGAACATGAGTCAAGGTCCATGTCAACTCATATTGTTCAATGCTTTCTCGATTCCGAATATGTTAATAATCCAAGCATTTGATCTCTATCAAATCTCTTGAGTGTGGCCACATATTTCATCAGCACTATTCATCGAGGGGCCCAAGCAAACATCTCTCTCAACGAGTGGGACAAATCTCATCTTGACTTATCATTCTTCCCTACAAGAATTCAATCGTGCTAACATGGCCCTTATTGTTATCCTATTAAAGATAGTGTTAGACTACATCAAACACAATGTTCATCATGTGGAAGATGATGATAATCTCAGGTACAAAGGATTTAATGACACGACTATCATAAGATTTAATCATGTCATAAATCTCATCTGTAGGTCATGTCCAGTACTTGTTCTCTAGCAAGTACCCATAAGTGTAATGTGCATCTTATGCATATAATTATCCTCATGATTATCCATTACCAACTTATACTAGTCATTCACAATAACTAGGAACGCAGGTTATTATAATAAACATGCAAACATATAATAAGTCAAATAAACATGCTCCATAATAAATGATAAAGACAATTACATAGCAGTTTAAGTTATAAATCAAACATAACTAAACGCCTAGGGCATTACACCAACACAAACATCAATTAATTTGATGCACGGCCACAATGATTAATTACATATATATAAATAATAGAAAGTCTCCCTAGAATTGATTAGAAAGGTTCAAAGCCATGACAAAAATGACAAAATACTTAGTGTAACCATGTGCCTTTTCTGATACCAATTCAGAGTGTCAGTGTCAATGGCCTTGGATACAAGTGTTATCAAAGTGCTGCTAGTACCAACGATAACACCTGAACGAACAAATTCACAAAACCAAAATTTAAAAAGAGTTTGCAGCGAAAAATAGTAACACAAAAGATATATTTTTTAAGTTATATTCCCAGTAACATTTGTTTTTTTATGAACTTAAATGCCTTTATGAACTTAAACATGCATGTGTGTTGTTTGTGTTTTTGATAAGAAAGGAGACATGCCAGATTATGTGACCATGGAAACACAAGCAAAAAACAAAAAACAACTAATTTCTAACTCCACTTGCACATCTATTTGTATGTGTAGACATTTAGAACTATATAAATCATAAGTTTTTATAAAAAATTTGCAAAGTAGAAAGTTAATCTGTATATAAAAAAAGTAATTTAAATATCAAAGAAAATCTCTTTTGTGCTACCCTTACTTTCAATAACTGCAATCCGATCTTCCCTTTCGAATGTTGCCGAAGAGAGTAACAACCATTGACATTATTTCGTTATTGTTATTATTATTATTTGATTTTTTAATGTGTGCAGTTAGTTACAAGCAGATACATGAATTTATTTGAGATCGGACATTCATTTTTGGTTGGAGAGAGTAAAAAATAATTTTCTAATTACATATTTAACATGATATTGATGTTTATGAAGTTACTGCAGATTAAAATTGCTTCAACAAGCACTCACATGTACTGGAAAAATAAATAAATTTCAGTATCCCTATAACAAATAAGAGAGTAAAGTAAGCAACAATATTGATTAAAATTCATGGGTTACACAACGTATTGCAAATATAAGATAGAGAAATGTGATGAGTCGATGAATTATTCGCTTTGTTGAAAAAATCCTCTATGTTTCGGAGGGAAATTTTATCATTAGATTGCACTACCATAAAATTTCATTGAAGAATTCTTCGATCTTCATCTTTATAGCAATACCATAATTTGTTTATTCATGTGCCAATATATCCAAAGAGTCCAAAATGACCAAATAATCAAAATATTACCTCACCTTCATCGGTGCAACTAAGTTAACATTGGCCCTACAAGCTCTCCAATTGACTGCAAGAAATAAAGGACAATTTTCTGTAAGTAATCACTACTCAGAAATAAAATATTAGTAAAATAGGCAAAAACTCAATAAAGGTAAAAATCTACTACAAAATTACTTGATTCAATAGTCAGTCCCAAAACTTCAATTATTAGTCTCATTTAACTTATTTCTTTAAATCATTTTTACGACACATACTCATTAAAGATAAAAACCTGCTACCAAATAACTTGATTGTCCCAAAACTGTAATTCCTAAGCCTTTAACGGACTTTACATATTAATTCCTTCTGTAGGGAAAAGTGTCTTTACTATAAATACATATATAGTGAAACATCTTGACAAAACAAGCTGTAGTTTGTTCATTTCATATCAATTTCCTGAAACTGAAGTCAAATTTGTCTAGATTTTCAGAGAAATCCAAGGAACAAAAGCATCAATTGAAGACTAAGCAAGCAACATGAGGATAACGAGATCTACAACAATAGAAGCCAAGCAGAAAAGTGATGGTGCTGATAAAGGTTTTTATCCTAAACATATTCTGCAATTTAAAAATTTTCAATAACTTAGTTTTGTACAAAGATAATTAGAATAGTTTTGTGCTAAATTAATTAAGTGGGATAGGTTTATACTGGAATATTACCCTATAAAACACCATCAAGCTGCATGCAAGTATTGTATTAGTGTTGTGTAGAATAGTGTGAGTGGTACAGGCTTTGTGGAAGATATAAATAGTTTTGTGCTAAAAAAATTTAGTGGTTTAAGTTTATACTGGAATGGTTATAGTAGTATGAGTGGCACAAAAACAATAAAAAAACAATTAAAAAAACCTCCATAATGACCTTAGTAAGATATAAAGAAATGCAAATGAAGTCCATAAGACATGTCAACTTCTCTATAAATAGTTCATAGTTGTTAAGCACCATAGCCCGCAAATGTCCAGATAGAGCTACAATTCAGTACACTTGATAAAAAGGGTGTGAATTAACTTCTATAAATTTAGTAAGATTCACCATTATTTCGAAACCCCAAGACTTATTTAGATGAATAAAGGAAACTTAGAACATTATTTAAATGCAATCATTTTCCAGTAAATCATCAACATCGTGTTAATTTCCACATAAATGTACATGTATACATGAATATTCATCAAAATTACAAGTAAAACAATAGATTGAAAAACATAATCATTTTCCTTATCAGTTTTCTCCTGTTCAACTTTCTCTTTCTCCACCTTTTGCTTCTGATTCTCCATCCTTTTCCATTACAAAATCAACATTAAACAAAAAAACTGCAAACACATATATTGCAGAACCAAATTCGATTGCACAATACCACTCTTAAAGATTAACTTCTATAAATTTAGTAAGATTCGCCATTATTTTGAAACCCAAAGACTTATTTAGATGAATAGAGGACACTTAGAACACTATTTAAATGCAATATTTTTCCAGTAAATCATCAACATCGTGTTAATTTCTACATAAATGTACATGTATACATGAATATTCATCAAAATTACAAATAAAACAATAGATTAAAAAACATAATCATATACCATATCAATTTTCTCCTTCTCAACCTTCGCTTTCTCCGTCTTTTGCTTATGTTTCTCCATCCTCTCCTTCTCCATCCTCTTCAATTACGAAATCAACATTAAACAAAAAAACATGCACGCTCATATATCGTAGAACCAAATTCGATTGCACAATACCACTCTAATGTTTTAACATCACTAAAGATAACATATTTTATAAAAAGAGTTTTATGACACATTCTCATTAAAGGTAATAACCTGTTACCAAAAAACAGTTTTGAATAACTTAGTTTTGTGCAAAAATAATTGGAATAGTTTTGTGCTAAAATAATTAAGTGGGATAGGTTTATACCGAAAGATTTCCCTATAAAACACCATGAAGTTGCCTGCAAGTATTGTATTAGTGTTGTTTAGAATAGTGATATATGAATACCTAAACAAAGCCGACACCATGATACTTGTCTTTTACTGTTTAAAGACATTACATAGAAAACGTTATATCATTACAAATAAAGGTAAGCAGACTCAAGAAACGACAGAGGTTTCTCTTTGACAGGCCCACACGTATACAATCTGATTGGCGTTCTACCAACTCATATCATTATTTAGATTGGAAACAAATCTTTAATTCTCCAGAAGACAGTAACATTCTCTTACAAAACAAAACAACTTTATGAATAGAAAACTAGCCGGAGATACTATTCAAAATTTATCAAGCGATGTACTTGGTCTATAAACAAGTTAAAGAGCAGAGCAAGATGAAGTCAAAGTATTAATGAGTCAAATATATCTATTTGTGTATCTTATTTTTTTAAAAAGAGTCAACTTATATCTTATACATTATTAAATATATGGAGTATAATTTTTACTTCTTCACACTTTATATTATTATATATAAAAAAAATCAACTATGCAAGATCTGAGTTTATATTGAACAAATATTGAATAATCTAAAAAAAATTCGTGTTATATAGTATTGTTAACATGAAATTGGAACAAAAATACTAGATAGGTTGAAAATTAGTTGTCCTTTTTATTTTTAATTTTTTTTCCTAATTATTTATTTTATTAGATTAGATTTTGATGATATTTTTTTCAGGTTATTGTTTTTTATTCAATTAATTACAGTAAAACCTCTATAAATTAATACTCTATAAATTAATAACCTCTCAAAAATAATAAAATCTTCCGGTCCCGACTTGGGCCTTTGTAAAAAATCATCAAATTCGATAAGATAATATAATAATAATTTTTCGAAAAATCCCTTTATAGATATTAGGTCCCAATTAAACTCTAAATTAATAATTCATAAAAATTACAATATAAATATTATGGTAATTGATGCCAATCATTTTGTGATCAAACCAGTGAACATATTCATCAAATAATACACTTGTCATCCATGCCCTCTTGTTGGCACGATAATGACAGTTGATGCTGTTCATGTTGATATTTTTGAAGCAACGTGGCTTTGCATATTTTCCAATAATCCATAAATGCATAATAATTAATTGTATACAATGAATTGATATCATACATGAATATATTTAATTAGTTATAAAATAATTGGTTGATGCATGAATATAATCAATGAATTATATATAAATTTATTTATTTTTAATATATATAAACTAAATTTGCTGAATTTAAAAATTCTCTCTTTTAATTAATAAAATATTAATTTATCGATATATTAATATCTCTCTAAATTAATAAAATTTCATGGTCCCAAGGTTATTAATTTATAGAGGTTTTACTGTATCTGGAAAAACTTGATGCAGAAAATGTTACTTCTGATCTACATTTATCAAAAAAAATTGGAATATTACTATAATAAATGGGGGGTATTTTTGGTATATTATTATTAAATAGTAAAAAAAAATTGTTAATTAATTAATGGGCTTGTTGTGGGTATTTTTCAGCATGGGGACATCTTCAGTTGCTCTTGCATGTCAAGATGTTATTCCATTGTAAGTATTGTTTTAATATTTACTTATTTGATTTTTCCTAATATCTTTATTATTATATTCCAGTGAATAAGAGAGAAGAATACGGGATATTTTCTAGCACGTTCAACACATTTTCAACGGCAAGGATGACTTGGTCTTACGGACGTTGAAGAGGATAAGCTTATATCCCGAGATTGTAGGAACAACTTTTGACTCATTCATACTTACTTATATTTAAGGGGAGATGGAGACGGAAAACACACACACATTCCCATACGCACACACTCTACGCACAAGCTACTTGTAATCCTCTCCATTCTCTTCCAAAGTTGTATTCATAATCATCATAGTGAAACTTTTAAGGTTGGAGACCTAACTCCCGGGGTTTTTTCCAAAGAGGTTATCACCTCTAAGGTTTTCCTCGTTAACAAATCGTGGTGTCATTCGTTCTTTTCATGTCTTTGTTCCATTTATTCGAATTCCACAGTCCCCTCCTTAGTATTTAAATCCACACACTTGTCAAAGTTAAGATTCTGTATTATTGTTTTTTCTACCAAAACAATTTGGCGCCCACCGAGGGGCCTCGTGGTTTAACGGTTATTTGGATCATTTCCTAATTAAATTCATTATGTCTGCACCCCCCAATGTGTTCGCCGCCGGCAAAGCTCCCGCCGTCACTCCAACATCAGTAGGTAGAACCAGTTTGTTGCCACCTCCTCCTCAAACCGGACCTCAGCAAACTCAACCTACAAAGACTCCGCAAAAGGGAGCAACCTCATCCAATGTAGATGATGACATCCGGACTATCCTAACCAAGTTGAATCAGAGGTTGGATCAGCAAGACAGCAATTTGAAGGTGCTGGCCAATTCCATGATTAAGATGCAGAAAGATCAACAGTTCATCGCATCTCGGATTGACAACATATCACCATTGCGTGCGAGGAACCTCAACTTCGACAACACCGAAGGATCTACGCTTCAGAGTGAATTTATACCAATGGGTAGTCCACCTCAAAATCATCAGCCGACATCCTTAATGATGTCAACATCTTTGCCCGGGGACACCCCAATGATGCCACCTTCCGCAGGATTCACCCAGTTCATCCCATTCATTGACAACACCACTGTCACAACGACTACGGACAACTCTGGTTTGCTAAATAATCTTTTCAATAATAATAATTTCAATCGTATTCCTATGGCTGACCCTTTTGCAGGAAATCCACTAGCAAAACAGATGCAGGATCTCAGAGAGCTGATAATGAACGTGTCGGGCATAACTCCTCCAATCCAACCAGTGACTCAGAACTGCTACAATCAATTCCGGTTTGTCCCAGCAATTGCAAATGTTGACATCCCGAAGCATTTCAGTGTACCATCTATGAAGCTGTATGACGGCACCACAGACCCAGAAGAGCATGTTGCTCACTATCAAGAAAAGATGGACATAATCCATATTCTGCTTCAATTCCGGGAGGCTTGCTTATGCAGAGGATTTGGATCGACCTTGGTTGGACCAGCTCTCAAATGGCTGATTAGGCAGCCCCTAGGTTCAATTGGTTCATACGCCCAGCTTATCAACATGTTCTATAACCAATTCTCATGCAGTCGACAATTTGAGAAGTTGACAAATGACCTCTACAATGTGACTCAGCAGCCTAATGAAACTCTGAAGGATTATGTCCACTGGTTCAATAAGGAAGTGCTAGAAATTCCCAATCTTGACATGTCGACAGCCACAGAAGCATTCAAAATGAGGCGAAGAAAGATTCACGGTATTATCAAGATTTGGTGATGACTCCTTGTAAGCGGTTGGAAGAAGTCGGGAGCGGGCGGTGAGATTCATAAGACTGGAGGAAGATGAGGCCGCGAAGATCGAAGACCTCATCCAAGTTGTCGACATATGACAACCACGAAAGAAAAGCTGAATCGTCCCATCGCGGGAACAACCATTCCAATCCTTATCAGAGAATTGATACTAGCAAAATTAATTCAATAGATGGTGAGGATGAAGATAGTGTTAATGTGCCTAACATTTCGATTATTGTTTTTACGTTGACATTTCGGGTATACTCGTGTGCAATGGGCAACCTAGGGGACAAAGCCACATGGCCAAAGAAGACGGATAAGTCCACGGGATGGCGTGACAAATCAAAATGGTGCGTTTACCATGAAGACTTTGGGCATGTTGCGAAGATTGCATCGCACTAAGAAAGGAGATCGATTACTGCTCTCGAAGGGACATCTTAAGGAGTTCTTGGGAACCGAAAGAAGAAGGCTAAAAGTGCGGAAGCTCCTCATGAAGCCGAAAGACCGGTTTCTCCCCCAAAGATCAACAAAGGTGATCAATTTCATTAGTGGAGGTTCGTAAATATGTGGCACATCCTATTCTCGCCGCAAAACGACATGCTAAGGAGTCAAAAGAGGAGAAGCCGAAAGACGGCCCGGGATGTCGATACCACCCGCCGTGATCCAATCACCTTTGATGAGAGTGATCGAGATAACTTGCTGGAACCCCATCACGACGGTCTAGTTATTTCCTTGCAGATCGCCAACTGTACAATCCGGCGCATCCTGGTTGATGGGGGTAGCTCTGTCAATCTCATTATGTTGAGCACCCTCAAGGAAACGAACATCCCAGAATCAGAAATCATCAAGAAATCCTCAGTATTGGTAGGCTTCAGTGGTGAAGTCAAAGAAACGGTGGGGGAAATAAAGCTTCCAATATACTCAAAGGGCCTCAACACTATGGAGCGGTTCTGTGTAATTGATTGTGCAACATCCTACAATGTCATCCTTGGAAGACCATGGATTCATGGGATGAAGGCTGTCCCCTCCACTTACCATCAGTGTGTGAAGTTCCCAACACCTTGGGGTGTCGCCAAAATATACAGTGATCAGCAGGTGGCTAAGGAATGTTATAAAACTTCAATGAAGGCGTCGACATCTCCAAAACAAGCATAGCAATTACAGAGGAAAGTATATGAAGTCCTGGAAGCTAGGGAGAATGATGTGAAAGAAGTATTGCTAGACCCTTCCAACCCGGACATCAAGGTACTCATCGGCAATGACATCCCATCAGACATAGAAGAGAAGCTTGTGGACCTATTAAGAAGCAGAATAAAAAGTTTTGCTTGGAGACATGATGACATGACAGGTATCAGCAAAGATGTCATCACTCACAAACTTAACATAGATCCTAGTTTTAAACCAGTGCACCAGAAACGTAGGAAATTTGCAGAAACAAGAAACCAGATCATCAAGGAAGAAATAGAGCGCTTACTCAAAGCCAACATGATAGGAGAGGTAGATTATCCAAGATGGTTAGCAAACGTGGTTGTGGTTGAGAAGAAGAATGGAAATGGCGAGTCTGTGTTGACTTCACCGACTTGAATAAAGCATGTCCAAAAGATCCTTTCCCTTTGCCACACATAGATTCGTTAGTTGATGCCACCTCCGGACATGAGCTCCTCACATTCATGGACACATCCTCGGGATTTCAACAAATCCAGATGGAACCATCTGACCAAGAGGACGCCGCCTTCATAACACCCACAGGTATCTATTGTTATATTGCTATGCCTTTTGGACTAAAAAATGCAGGTGCAACATATCAAAGGCTCGTCAACAAAATGTTCAAAGATCAGATTGGGGACACAATGGAAGTATATATTGATGACATGGTAGTAAAATCCAAGAAAGCCGAAGACCACATAAGCAACCTATCTCAGGCCTTCGACATCTTGGATTGTTTCAATATGAAACTTAATCCAGCTAAATGCAACTTTGGAATGAAGGCAGGAAATTTTTTGGGTTATATGGTTACTAAAAGAGGCATTGAAGCTGCCCCAGAACAGATACGTGCTATTATTAACCTGTCGTCACCTCAATCTGTCAAGGACGTCCAAAGATTGACGGAAAGATTGCTTTGCACTCACCGAGGTTCATTTCAAAATCCTCGGATCGATGCAAACCTTTCTATGATATCTTGAGGAAGAACAAGAAGTTCCGGTGGGAGGACCAACATGAAGAAGCCTTTCGGGAGCTCAAAACTTATCCGACGACACCTCCATTATTGGCCAAACCTCGGGAGGAGGAACATCTTTACATCTACCTAGCGGTATCGGAAGGCGCGCAAGCGCGATCTTAGTGATGGAACGAGATGGTAATCGGCAACCCATCTACTATATAAGTAAGACACTCTTAGACGGAGACCGGGTATTCCCATTTACAAGTTAATTTTAGCCTTGATAACTGTTTCTATTAAATTAAGGCACTATTTTGAAACACATACTATAATTGTACGTACTAACTATCCTATTAAGAATGTTATGAGAAAACCAGAGATGTCAGGTCGAATGGAGAAATGGTCCGTACAATTAAGCACGTATGACATTAAATATGAGCCCAGAACTGCAATAAAATCTCAAGCCCTAGCTGATTTTGTGGCTGATTTTAGTCCAACCATGCAACAAGAGGTGGAATTGGAAGTACAACAACTTCAAGATGATGACATCCTGAAAATCTGAACTCTCTACACAGATGGTGCTTCTAACATGAGAGGTACAGGTCTTGGTGTTGTACTAAAATCGCCACAAGGGGACATAATACCACAATCCATCAGTTGCAGTTTCAAGGCCACTAATAATGAAGCAGAATATGAGGCATTAATCGCACGTTTAACAGCAGCCCAGGACCTAGATGTCAAGCATATCCGGGTGTTTATGGATTCTTTGCTAATTGTTAACCATTACAACGGATCCTACATAGAGAAAAATGCAAAGATGATGACATATTTGGAAATCGTAAAAATTCTTTCGTCCAAATTCAAATCATTTTCCTTGGAACAAATTCCACAAGAAGAAAATTCTCAAGCAGATGCTCTGGCAAACTTAGGTTCAGCCTTCAAAAGCATTTCACAGACAAGTATCCCAATTGTGCATATTGACATCCCAGCAATTGATCATCTTGAGTTGTTCGCTCTAGATGTCGACGTACCTCCCTCTCCAGCAGCAATCTCTTGGACAGCTCCTATTATCAAGTATCTCTTAGATGATACGATCCCAGCCAAGGAGAAAAATGCTAGAGCCTTCAGGGTAAGAGTATCTAAGTATTTACTTATTGATAACCTTTTGTTTAGAAAATCTGCTGTAGGTCACTACTTAAGATGTCTAGAAGCAGATAGAGCCCATCAGGTTCTCAAGGAGCTGCATGAAGGACAATGTGGAAATCATACGGGCGAAGTGCATACCAAGGCTCTTAGAATGGGCTATTTTTGGCCCACAATGAGAAGAGACGCTGCTGACTACGCAAAGAAATGTGATTCCTATCAACGACATGGGGACATCCTGCACCAACCAGCTGAACTACTTCATCCTATCATGTCGCCATGGCCGTTTATGGTTTGGGGAATGGACATCGTAGGAAAATTACCCAGGGCACCAGGTGGAAGAGTATTTCTACTGGCTATGACAGACTACTTTTCTAAATGGGTAGAAGCTGAGGCATACGTACAAGTTTGTGACAGAGAAGTTATTTCTTTTATCAAAAGAAATATATTCAGCCGATTAGGGATACCTTCAGAGATAATTTGTGACAACGGCTCCCAATTCATTAGTAAGAAAACCCAAGATTTCTTGACATTGAAATTGTCTATGGCTAAGAACTTATGAGACGAAACTCACAAGGTGAGATAAAACTCACAGGTGTTGTTCTTAGTGTTGATGACACTAACAACAACACATTCACCAATTCTAGAAAAAGCACAAATCAATAGAAATAAATATAATTTGCAGCGGAAGAATTAAAGCAATACACAAGAATATAATTTTTATCAAGTTATATAAATATATAACTTGATGGGTGCCTAAAAGGCAAGACCTTTCTATTAATAATATGAATTCAATACAAGGTCGAGGTTGTTCCTTAATGATAAACGAACCCTGATATAAGGAACAACATACACGAATTCTCTCAGTAAATAAACACTCAAAAACCTCACAAAAATATAAAAATCTATATGAAATATTTGAGTGTTGGACAAAGTGTTGCCGACCGAATGGCAACACTTGAGAGCGAGAATTCTACTTTTCTTGTGCGGATTTGCGTTTTACGAATTGGATGATCTTCAATGAAGATCCACTGCACTATTTATAGGCCACAAAGTCTTGGAGCCTACTCAAATGATCAACTAACGGCCTTGGGTTTGTTTCCTCCAAAATAGCCTTCTCGCCTTCATTGTAGGAGACCTAGTCTTCTCTTGCTTCTCATGCTTGTACCTCTTAGCTTTGATTGCCTTGTACTCGACTTGTTCTCCCCCGAATAGCTGAATAAAATATCTCCTGGCTTGGTCATCAATTAAACAAATAAACACATGTTTATTTGTTAACTTCTTCTTCTCTTCGTGATTAACGCACAGTACATTTACATTGCTGATTTTAAGCTCATTTTAAGGTGACTAACTACTGTTATATAAACATTAATTTACCCATTAATATTTGTGAAAAATACGGTAACTAACTCGGTGTCGCCAATTCCAAATGGCAACACTTTTGGCAACACCGGTGGCAACACCGGTTTGCAACACTTGGGATGACATTCATGGCAACACATGATTCTTAACATTAACAATCTCCCCCATAGTTCTTGATTTCTTCACAAAATACCAATGTGATGATCTTTTCAAAAACAGGTTAGTCAAACTTAACTAAAACCACAAAAAAATGCCACGAGATTTTGATAGAGGCAACATAAACCTTCGAGCAATGTTTTGAAATATTTTTCAATCCAAAACATCAACCATTAAGCAAATGAAGTATCAAAATCTTTACAAAAATCTCCCCCTTAATACGAAATTAATAACTAACCAAAATAATTATTAAAATCTTAAACCAACCATTCCATCATTCAACAAAAAACATCCATCCAAGTTTGAAGAAAATTCCAGCCGAAACAAAGAAAAAAATAAACAGAAATAAAATTTGTTTAAGCATTACAAACCAAAATAAAACAAATAAAATTGTTTTTGTTTCCAACCACCAAAAACAACCACCATTCAAACCAACCATCTTTAAACTGCATTTCCAGCTCCTTCACCTCCCTCTGCTGTCCCACTTGGCCCAGCACCATTTCCAGCTCCATCATCATCATCACGCCTTGGTGGCTTATCTCCCCCTATTTTGGAAGAAATTAAATCCACCATTTTCATCATGTCAGTGCGCATGTCCAACCACCCCTGAATTGCGAGTCAATGTGCTTGACGACTATTGAAAAAATTAAGTACCATAGCGGCATCAACCATTACGGGAGCGGTGTTGCCGGAAGTGTTGCCGGTTTCGGGAGCGACACTTGGGGCGACAGTGGTAGCGAGGGCGATAACGGGAGGAGCATTTGTAACCAAAACCCAAGGTAAATCCCTGTGCCTATCACCTTCGATAAAGTGTTTGGTAATTCTGTAATAAACGAGGCTTTTCGGAGATATTATCACCATTCCAAGGCTTAAGGTTTTGGTACATTAGGACTTGGAAAATAAGGGAAGGAAAAATGAAGGAGGAGGTCTTTTTCTTCTTAGCCCATGCGGCAAGGTGAGCAAATACAAGTCTCCCAAAGTTAACTCTTTGTTTCTTGCCTAGTTTGTACAACAAATTAGCTTGCTCAAAAGTGACCGTGTTCTCGTTTGCCGTAGGAAGCCAATTTGTTATACAAATCTAGTGGAGCACGCTAAACAAAGAAGTGAGATGGAGTAGACCTAAAGTGATCGGACCAAATGGTGATTCTCCCTCCGAGTTAAAAAGGTGGCTAAGGCATTAGGATCATATTCCAAACTCTCATCTTCGACATTAGGGAGGCCGAATGCCTTGTTGATGATCAAGGGATTAAAATCATAGATATTGCCCCTAACAAAAATCTTTCCATAATGAGGGGTATTCCTATCATCAATATTATCCCTAAGATGAGCATAGAAATTCCTAACCACACTTTCAATGTACGATGACACTTTAGTCACCGTAGGCAAAAACATCCTATCCTCCAAAGCGATACACACCTAACTCCTTGAATTGAGTCACATACATATTCTTTTCATTCAGAATTTTCTTCTCGAGAATCTTCAACAAACTTATCTAAATTTGTTTCACCATAAAATTCATCCGAAAGAAAAGGACGTTCATAAAATCCAAAGGACTCATAATCGACTTTGTATCTGAGAGGGATTAGGAGAGTGTACCTCGGGCCAGGAAATAGGAGAATACGAAGGAGAACTCGATTGTGCTTTGGTCTTGGCGGCGGGTGTTGCTTCGGGTGTTGCCATTTCATCGGCAACACTTGGGGCGACACTTGATGAAATTTTACATTTCTTCTTCATTTTGGGTGGGCTTGACAAGAGTTTCCTCATCTTCCAACCAAGCTTCTTCATCCTCATCGAGAAGATGATGAGGGCTCCTTTGTCTCTTTAAAAGGCTGGGTCCGAACCTTCCTCGGACGAAATGTTGAGAGAAGAACTCGAGCTATCCTCCACATTCTTGGATCATCGGCCGTGTTGGAAGGAATCTTGGACTGAACAAGGTTTTGATCCTCTCAGATTGTCTACGCACTCCACCCCTAAAAGACGAAGAGGCATCAACCGCCTTTCTCTTCTTGGTCTTCTTTTGAGGGCGAAGGTGAGCTCTATGGAGGGTAGCTTACGGAAGATTAATAGGAATGGGAATTTTGGAAGGATCATAGACAACAATGTCTAATGAGGGTGAGGTTGAGGGTGTGGCCGAAAGTGTCGCGGGGATATCTCCATTGGAACGGCGACATTTGAGGCAACACTAGAGGGAGCTAGAGGCGAAATTTCCATGGGTGATGAAATTTGGGGTGAATTTTGGTGCTTGCCATGGAGGATTGAAGAACGACGAAGAAGGAGCGGGGAAGGGTTTCTTCTTTCCGCCTAGAGAGAGAGAGAGCACGGTGAGAGAGAGAGGGTTTAGGAGTGGGTTTTAATGAGTGAATAGTGGAGGAGTTAATTGATTTGACAAGGTCAAATTAATTAATCCTCCAATTATCTCTAAAAATCCCAACAAACTCAAGTGTTATCCGACATTTTTAAAAAAATCCCCTTTTTTTTTTTTTTTTTTTTTAATTTTTATAATTTTTAATAATAACTAAACATAATTTTAGTAATATCCATAAAATTGTGTTTTTCAAAATTCAAAGAGATGAATTTTAAAAAATAGATATTACAAAATTACACTTAGATTGACAAAAATAAAAATTTTTGCTAAAAACCTTTTAAATTTCACAAACTCTAAATATAAGCAAATAGACTTTTGGAGATTTAAAATTTAATTAACAAAAACAAAAATAAGAAAATAAAAAATTAATGTAGCATCTACTAATGTGTTACTAGCAATGTTGCGTGACACACAAGGCAACATTTTTAAATAAAATCCCCTTGATATTTTTTAACATATATAACTATACTTTCTTAGGCAATTTTTAAGCACACTTTACACTTTATTTATTTACAAGGAAGCATCGTAGTAGCGAGCTCCGTGCCCAGAGTTTTTATTAAAGTGTAAAGCTACAATTAGTAAGTTTTATACCTTTCAAGTAGGGTACCTTTGTAGTAGCTTGAAGCTCCATGTCCCTAATACTTAGTATAAAACACTACATTATATTCCCTTTGGGAATTTTCACAAGCTTTGCCCTTTTTTTTTTTTTTTTAAAATATCAACAACAATATGAGTGACTTTGTCACTTTTTAGCACAAAGGGGTATTTTATAAAAAAATGTTAACCTTAAGAATGTACACATACTAGAACAAAAGGTCGATAAATGCCCCCATTTGGGATTAAACTAGCTATAATTTTTTTTTTTTTTTTTTTTTAAAGATAATATACAACTCATACAAAGTGTTGCGACGGTGTTGGTAACAACGCGGCAACACTAACGGATTTATAGAAAACATAGACCAAGAGATTTTTCAAACTTGAAAATCTCTCATGGTCCAGGCTTTGGTCAAAATATCGGCAAGTTGATGTTTTGTATCAATATGCTCTATTTGGATCAATTCCTTTTCTACTAAATCTCTTAAAAAATGATGGCGGATATCAATGTGCTTAGTGCGTGAGTGTTGTACAGGGGTTTTGGAGATATTTATAGCACTCAGATTGTCACAATACATGGTCAAGATATTACTATCAAGACCATAGTCATCAAGCATGTGTTTTAACCATATTAGTTGTGAACAACAACTCCCTGCTGCCACATATTCAGATTCCGCAGTCGAGAGAGAAACACGGTTTTGCTTGCGGCGTACCATGACACTAGATTATTACCCAGAAAAAACAACCCCCACTAGTACTCTTTCTGTCATCTATATCCCACCTTGTCGAGTCACTAAAACCAACTAAGTTGGTATTAGTGTCTTTGGTGAACAGATTCCCAATTCACTTGTCCCAGACACATACTTGATGATTTTCTTGACGGCATTTAGGTGAGAAATTTTAGGAGCGGATTGATATCTAGCACAAACACCTACGGCTGAACATTATATCGGGACGGCGCGGTAAGATAAAGAAGACTACCTATCATGGATCTATACGAGTTGGGTCAACATCCTCCCCTGCACGATCTTTGGTTACCTTAAGAGATGATCCCATAGGTATTTTAGAGCTCTTGGCACTCTCAATCCAAATCTTTTCACCGGACTCTTAGCATACTTGCTCACGAGTGATGAAGATTCCATCATTCGATTGTTTCACACTGCAATCCTAGGAAATAATTAAGTTCTCCTATCATGCTCATCTCAAATGTAGATGTCATAGCTTCCACAAAATTTTGTAAACATGTTTTAGATGTGGAACCATAAACTATGTCATCAACATAGATTTGAGCAATGACAAGCTCTTTATTTTCCCTAAGAATAAATAATGTCCTATCGGCTTCTCCTCTAACAAATCCATATTCAAGAAGGAAGCTTGTTAGACGCCCATACCATGCACGAGGAGCTTGTTTTAAGCCATATAAGGCCTTATCAAGTACGTATACATGGTGCAGGTGGAATGGGTCTTCAAACCCTTTGGGTTGCTCAACATAGATCTCTTTATCTAAGTACCCATTCAAGAAAGCCGCTTTGACATCCATTTGGTGCAATGTGATTTTGAGATAACGAGGCTATAGCAAGAAGAAGTCTTATTGACTCAATTCTAGCCACGGGTGCAAAGGTCTCGTCAAAGTCGATTCCTTCCACTTGTGTATAGCCTTGAGCCACAAGACGAGCTTTATTACGAACAATATTACCCAATTCATCGGATTTGTTTTTGTAAATCCATTTAGTTCCAATAATGTTAGAATTTAAAGGACGTGGAACTAAACACCAAACCTCGTTACGGGTAAATTGTTCAAGCTCTTCTTGCATAGCTTGAATCCGAGAATTTATCATTTAAGGCCTCAATCACATTTTTTGGTTCAACGGAGGAAACGAAACAGAGTGTTTTACCCGAGAGTATGTGGAGGACATACACACATATCTAACCATATCTCTGTAATCAAGCTGGCTCCTTGTTCCTTGTTCTAACCCCTTCATTAACATCACCAATTACTTGAGTAATGGGATGATAATTTCTAATTCGAGTGGGGGATCTCTCTCCTTGATGGTACACCAATCCATCTTCTCCTTCGAGTCCTTTGCTCTCGGAATTTCCAGCCAACTGTTCTGTTCTCTGTGTTGCCTCGGGTGTTGCCATTTCGGGCGACACTTGGAGCAACACTTGAATGCGTGGCTGCAATGGCTGAATCGGTCTGTTCCGGCCCTTTGTTCGACTTCTTCTAGTAAAGTCGGAGGTATATCATCAATTTGGTTCTCTGTGGCACTCAAGTAATCGTTAAATTCAATATTTACCGATTCTTGAATTACTTTTAACCTCAAATTATAGACACGATAAGCATGACTGTTTTGAGAGTAGCCAAGAAAGATGGCTTTGTCACTCTTAGAATCAAGTTTTCCTAAGTATTCCCGGTCATTTAAAATGTAACACAAACACCCAAACACATGAAAATAGTGAACCGTAGGTTTCTTTCCATTTAAAATCTCATAGGGTGTCATAGTTGTACCGGGTCTTAAGAAAACTCTATTTGTAGTGTGACAAGGCGTGTTTAATGCTTCGGCCCAAAAACCTTTAGAAATATTTCTAGCAATTAGCATAACACGAGCCATTTCCATTAAAGTCCTATTTTTCCTTTCGGCAACACCATTTTGTTGTGGTGTTTTGGAGTCTTGAAAACTCATGGTGTATCCTTTTTACTACAAAAAGTAGAAAAGGAGATGTTTTCAAATTCTCTACCATGATCGATCTTATTCGAAAAATAGGAGAACAAAACCTGTTTTTGATTTTAGAGGCTAAGTGAGTAAATTTATCAAAAGTTTTGATTTTTCTCTTAAGAAATACACCCATGTAAACCTAGAAAAATCATCAACTATTACATAAACATACTTCTTACCTCCCAAGCTTTCTACCTCAATAGGACCCATCAAGGCCATATGTAGAAGCTGAAAACAATGTGTTGTTCCTGAGTGTTGCTCATTGTGTTGTTCAACACTATGAGCAACACGAGTTTGCTTACCCTTTTGACGGTCACCACACATCACGGTGTTTTTGAGGTCTAGTTTAGGAACACCTTTGACGGCATTATGTTTGATAATCTTCTCAAGATTCCTATAATGAGAATGACCTAACTTTTGATGCCATAACCTAATATCATCAAGTTTTGTCAAATTGCACAGCGATTTATTACCAACCGGATAGCAATTATCACTTGATCTTATTCCAGTCATGACACAAAAGTTAGTGTTATCAAACACTTCACGTGTATTTTTATTGAATTTTACCTCCAAATTGTCATCACATAGTTGGCTAATGCTAATTAAATTAGCAAGTAAACCATCTACGTGCAAGACATTTTTCAAAGGAGGAAAACCAACAATATCCAGTGTTCCTTTACCAACTATTTCACTCTTGCCTCCACCACCATAAGTCACCGAGCCTCCTTGAATAGGTTGGTACTCTGTTAGGAATGATTTTGTACCAGTCATATGACGTGAACAACCACTATCAAAGTACCAAGTTCCCGCAATGTTAGTCCTTAAGGCTGTATAAACAACATAGCATTTCGCTTTTCCTTGGGTAACCAACCCTTTTTTGAAAATCCTGGATTTCTGTTCACCAGTGTTGCCATAAGTGTTGCCCGAGAAACCGGCGACACTTGAGACGACACTTGAAGACCGGACATTTTCTTTTGTAGGAAAATGCAATCTGGTTTTAAATGTCCAGCTTTGTGACAAGTATCCACACTCATTGGATTGATCGGAGGAATCACTAGAAGTGCTACCCTTTTCCTTGACACGCTCTTTTACAAAACAATTTTTAGTTTCAACATCAAACAAGAAAGAGGTAATACTTTCAAGTGATTCTTGGAACCCAAGACCAGCTTTCAGTAGGCTTACTCAATTTGAGTATTTCATCCAATTTGGATGAACTCGTGTTGAGTTTTTTGAAGGTGGATTCGGCTAGGTTGAGTTTGGCCTTGATTTTATCAAGATCCAAGTCTCTCCTACTGAGTTGAGCTTCTAGCCGAGTCAAGGAGTTCTTAAGATCCCGATTTTCCTTTTTCAAGAAAACCACCATCTTATTCTCCTTTTTCCATTCCACGAGGAGAGATTTATAGAGGTTTTTTAATTCACAAATAAGTTCATCTTTATCAAGATCATCCTCTATAATCTCTTCTGAATTTAAATCGGTTGAACCATGCAAATTAAGATCATTTAAAGAATCATACCGCCGAGTGTTGTGCCAAGTGTTGCCACTTCTTGGACGACACTTGGGGCAACACTTTCTCAAGAAGTCACCAATGTTGTGTCAAGTGTTGTCAAATCTGGAACAACACTTGAAGTAACACTCTCGCCGAAGGTAGCTCCTCTACCGTGGCCATCATGACTACTTGCTCCGACTTTTCTTCTTTCTCCGTTCCTTCCTCCTCTCCATCACTAAGAGATACCCACAAGTTTTTGCCCGCCTTTCTCAAGGTGTTAGCACATTCATTGGCATAGTGACCCCAACCGGAACAAGCATGACATTGAATAGATTCAATGTACTTAGGATCGGACCGGATCTTTTCCGAGGATGCACGCCTTGGTGGGATATCCTTTTGATTTGGAGGAGGACTTCTCCTTGGCACAAAACTAGAGGTTTTGGCCGTTTGGTCCTTAGCCTTTACCTCGCACTTTGTTAAATTTTCTAACCATAGAATTATATCTCTTTGCAAGTAAAGCTACACTAGTATTTTCATCTAACTCCTCGAAGACTTCATCTTCATCGTCCACACATGTGTCCGAAGATTCGACTTTTAAGGCAATATTTTTGCCTTTAGAAGCCTCCGTTTGTTCATTGAGATTCAACTCAAAGTTTTTCAAAATACTCATTAAGGAGTTGATGTCCATTGTTGAAAGATTATGGGCCTCTTCAATAGCTGAAACTTTAATATTAAAACGTTCGGGAAGAGTACGAATAGCTTTTGAAACAAGTTGTTTATTTGTAAAAGGCTCCCCTAATACTTGACAAGCATTTGAAATATCAATCAACTTTTTCAAAATAAGACGAGATGTCTTCGTTTTCACCCATTCTTAATCTTTCAAATCTACTAGTGAGACCTCTAAGCTTTGTTTCTCGGACACTGCCATCTCCTTCACAAAATCTTTGTAAAGTATCCCAAGCATCTTTTGCAGAGGGACTATTTTGAATGAGTTTGAACATATGCATGTCAACCCATTCATAGATGGCATTCAGTGCCTTTTCATTGAAACTAGCAAGATTATTCTCTTCAATTGTCCACTCGAATTCAGGTTTGACTTCAGACGTCACCATCGTCATTCGGAGGAAGCATTGGAACAGAATAACCATTTAAAATAGATCGCCAAGCCCGAAGATCAATTGATTTGATATGCGAGCGTAGGCGAATCTTCCAATAAGCATAATTAGATCCGTCTAAAACCGGTAATCTCTTTTGATTAGGGTTTGCAGGATCATAAGCCATGACAAAAGGATCTAAACACTTAGTATATCAAGTGCTAGGCTCTGATACCAATTGAAATTGTCTATGGCTAAGAACTTATGAGACGAAACTCACAAGGTGAGATAAAACTCACAGTGTTGTTCTTAGTGTTGATGACACTAACAACAACACATTCACCAATTCTAGAAAAAGCACAAATCAATAGAAATAAATATAATTTGCAGCGGAAGAATTAAAGCAATACACAAGAATATAATTTTTATCAAGTTATATAAATATATAACTTGATGGGTGCCTAAAAGGCAAGACCTTTCTATTAATAATATGAATTCAATACAAGGTCGAGGTTGTTCCTTAATGATAAACGAACCCTGATATAAGGAACAACATACACGAATTCTCTCAGTAAATAAACACTCAAAAACCTCACAAAAATATAAAAATCTATATGAAATATTCGAGTGTTGGACAAAGTGTTGCCGACACTGAATGGCAACACTTGAGAGCAGAATTCTACTTTTCTTGTGCAACATTTGCGTTTCGAATTGGATGATCTTCAATGAAGATCCACCGCACTATTTATAGGCCACAAAGTCTTGGAGCCTACTCAAATGATCAACTAATGTACCTTGGGTTTGTTTCCTCCAAAATAGCCTTCTCGCCTTCATTGTAGGAGACCTAGTCTTCTCTTGCTTCTCATGCTTGTACCTCTTAGCTTTGATTGCCTTGTACTCGACTTGTTCTCCCCGCAATAGCTGAATAAAATATCTCCCGGCTTGGTCATCAATTAAACAAATAAACACATGTTTATTTGTTAACTTCTTCTTCTCTTCGTGATTAACGCCCGGGTCGTTTCGTTGCTGATTTTAAGCTCATTTTAAGGTGACTAACTACTGTTATATAAACATTAATTTACCCATTAATATTTGTGAAAAATACAGTAACTAACTCAGTGTCGCCAATTCCAAATGGCAACACTTTTGGCAACACCAGTGACAACACTGGTTTGCAACACTTGGGATGACATTCATGGCAACACATGATTCTTAACATTAACAGACATCTTGGGGAGTCAAGATGGTGACATCTTCACCTGTTCACCCTCAAGCCAATGGACAGGCAGAATCTAGCAACAAAATAATCATAAGCAACTTAAAAAAGAGACTGAACCAGAAGAAAGGACGATGGGCAGAAGAGTTACCAATGGTTCTGGGGCTGACAGGATGACATCTAAGAACGCTACTGGTCAAAACCCCTATTCACTTGTATTTGGAACAGAATCAGTTATTCCAGGAGAAGTACTTGTACCTACGGCCAGATACAGTTTGTTGACATCTGAACATTATAAAGACATCTTGATACATGACTTAGATACCGTAGATGAACTGAGGGACATGGCCAAAGTTCGCATGGCAGCATATCAACAAAGGATAGCCAGATCTTACAACAAAAACGTAAGAATTAGAAGGTTTCAAGTAGGAGACTTAGTCCTACGAAAGGCATTCCAAAATACAAAGGAGCTCAATGCAGGCAAGCTCGCCCCAAAATGGGAAGGACCCTACCTAATAGATGCACAGGCCGGGAAAGGAGCATATCAGCTGGCAACCTTGATGGCCAAATGATACCACGAAGTTGGAACGCCATTCACCTTAAAAGGTATTACGTCTAAACAAAAACTCCCCTTAAACTCATCTCTTCCCAGGTATGAATAATCCTTTGTTTATTTGTAACCTTTCATTTTCCTATATACTTTTCTTTACTTCACTGCAAATCATGATGTCACTAACGCACCTAGTGGAGAGGCGTCAACATTAGTTGGCATCCGTTTTAACATGTTTCTGTCTTATGAGGTGTTGACATGCATACATGGGGACATGTTGAAAGTACGCAAAGAACAACGAATTCTCCTCCGTCAGAGACTAGCCATCTCTTCTTAAGTAAAGGTACACAATCCCTTCTAAGGTTTAAAGAGTTAATTACCTCTTTCTTAAGATGTTAGGTTACCACACCTTCGCCTGGAGCACACGTTATCTCTTTAATTGAGGTGTGGGGTGGGCCTATATGGGTAATATAGCTTACCCATTCCCACTCAGTTAGATGATTGATCTTACATATTATTCTTGTGGTTATGACATATACATGTCATCTTAAGTACCTACCGTTTTGACATACTATCATGTCACCTTATGAGCATAACAAATGATCATCCAAGGAAAAATTTCATCCAAAAGAAAACAAGCCTTGACATGCTTGAAAACTACTAAACCATAACTAAACTAAAGTTACCATAAAAACATCCAAACTACCAAACTTAAAATGCAAAAGTGTTGGACCAACCCAACACGTAAAAGAAATTGTCTTTGGTCCTTATGGACCCATTACATAACCAAACAGAAATTAAAATTGTCTTTAGGGATTCCACCCCAGTAATACCATCAAAAAACCAGAACAGACTTATTTTACCTTTTCAGATGACGTCTGCTTTGGAAGTAACTTCTCCAACCTCTGCTCTTAAGCATCCTAATTTTTGTGTTTTCCTCCTGAAAGTCATTCCATGTTGCTGTCATGAGCATCATCAACCTGTTCAAGATCCTTGGAGCCCTCATTCATCTTTTCATCATGGATCCGCTGCAAAGCTGCCTTTTCATCATCCAGGTTCCAGTTCACATGCTCTCCTGCCTGATATTCCTCAATCATTTGGATTCTAGTTTCAAAAACTGCTTTCGCAGTTTCATGCACCAAGTCATCCCGAAGTGCTTCCATCTCCCTTTCATGCCTGATATCAACACTTGCAAGCCTGGACCGCCATTTTAAAATCTCTTCATTTTTGTCCCTGATTTCCAATCCCTTTTCCCTCATTATCCTTGCAGCTTCTTTCAAATCCTTCTCGTATTCGACCCTACTCATATCAAAGGTATCACATTTATCCCTCCATATCCTGATCTCTTTGGACATTAACTTAGCCATCGAGACAATCTGTCATCAACGAACAAAAAAGACATTTTACCAAAATAAAAATCAATGTACCAAAGATCCAAATTAACTCTTACCTGATTCTCCAACACTTCTTCATTCCAAATTTGCTTCTCCACGCCGGAGATCTGGTCCACCCTTTTTCTTTTCGAGGTAAGCTTATTATCCATCTCAGGTATGGTCTCTTCCGCTTTCATCTTACCTTTGTATTTGGCCACAATATCATTCGTCGTAAAGCCGGATCGAGTCACTGCATATAAGGATATATGTTAGCACGGATTTAATAGAGTCGCCAATGCAATGACACGTTGATTCTGACTCACTTTTTTGGAGAACGTCGTGACTATGTATTTGAGAAAGAAGGATAAAAACTGCACCCTTTAAGGCTACTCTCACCATAATATAGTAGGAGACGTCTGATTTGGATAAGAATTTGAAGAAGATTCGATGATAACGATGGTTATCAAGAATTACGGTTACTAGTTCCTATCGAGACTCTTTTCCTTTCTAGCCGCCACGTATCCTTAACCGTCCCATCATGCAAGCTGGCAGTTGAGCATTTATTGGGAGAAAAACATTTGCCTCTTCAGTTGCCAAAATAGCCAAATGTTTTTGGGGACAAATTGTTGTGGGTATTTTTCAAAGATGGGGACATCTTCAGTTGCTCTTGCATGTCAAGATGTTATTCCACTGTAAGTATTGTTTTAATATTTACTTATTTGATTTTTCCTAATATCTTTATTATTATATTCCAGTGAATAAGAGAGAAGAATACGGGATATTTTCTAGCACGTTCAACACATCTTCAACGGCAAGGATGACTTGGTCTTACGGACGTTGAAGAGGATAAGCTTATATCCCGAGATTGTAGGAACAGCTTTTGACTCATTCATACTTACTTATATTTAAGGGGAGATGGAGACGGAAATAACACACACATTCCCCTACGCACACACTCTACGCACAAGCTACTTGTAATCCTCTCCATTCTCTTCCAAAGTTGTATTCATAATCATCATAGTGAAACTTTTAAGGTTGGAGACCTAACTCCCGGGGTTTTTTCCAAAGAGGTTATCACCTGTAAGGTTCCTCGTTAACAAATCGTGGTGTCATTCGTTCTTTTCATGTCTTTGTTCCATTTATTCGAATTCCACAGTCCCCTCCTTAGTATTTAAATCCACACACTTGTCAAAGTTAAGATTCTGTATTATTGTTTTTTCTACCAAAACAGGGCATGTATTTAATTGTGGGCTTTTAGGTAAGTAAACCCTAATCACCCATATATAAATATTGTCCCTTAACCTAAACCCTAGTGAATGTGCGCTCGCCGAAAAAATAAAAATAAAGGAGTCGCCACACCGTTTTAGAGGAAACATTGAAAACCTTTTTGTAAGAGAAAATGGGTTCGGGGGTCATGTTACGTGTTGGGAAGAACCGAGAGTTCACCCAACACGCCTCGTCCGTAGACGAGTCTTTCAATTGTTCAACATTCAAATCGTCCAAGTGCGTGTGCAAAGTGTACGTGACAAGATATATAAGGAAATGCATAATAGTGCTTTGTTTTATTACTCAAAAAAGAGGGATTACATCTTGTGAACCAATTAACAAGGGAGGCAACATCCCTGCTACAAATGATCTAAAACAGATTACAAGGGAAAGAGCTCTCTGCAGACAGGTCATGTATGTCGCATGACACATCGCACCAGTGACCACATATGTCGCATGACACAGGATCACTTAGGGACGAAGGTGTCGCGTGACATACATAAGCCATCTGCAGAAACTTACAGGATGAACATAAGATCAACAGAAAATGATACAGATCTAATTGATTAACCAAATTTACGAACGAAATATAGAAACAACACCAAATCAACCCCGGGAGTGTGGATATGGGTAGATCCACACCCCCTTGGGGTTCAAACACCAAGTTCAATCAAATATTCAACAATAGAAGCTCACTTGCACGAATTTTTCAAGTTAAACAGAGATATGGAAGTTGCCACCTGATAATTGAAGCGAATGGAGCTCAATTACCAGGTGGAGGGGGGGGGGGGAAATCGTAATTAAGCAAGTGAATAAGGGAGAGAGAGAGGTAGAGAAGTCGTTACCCTTGTAGTCCACCACCAATACACCAAGTTAGGTGTATTGGCCTTCGATTCAGCTTCTGGGCGTGGAGTTGAGCACAGATGGGGTTCTTGGCTTCAGATCCTCAGTTGGTAAGGGTTGTATGAAGGCAATTGGGTAGTTTGTGTAGTAGGGAGATTGAATTGGAAGGGAATTGGGGTAGGTTTAGGTGTAAGGAGGAGAGAGATTGGTTTCTGGTGTGAATTTGGCAGAGTGACTTTAGGGTGTCAAAAAGGGATCCCGAAATGAGAGGCAGAGGGTCTTATTTATAGGCTGCAGTTAGTGACCACAGTGTGTCACACGACTTCACGCGTCCACTTTCCATGCCTCAAGCTGTCGCGTGACACAAGGTGGTTCAACCGCTTTTGGCGCCAAAACCAGTTTCTGGAACATTCCGGGAAAATACCCAAAAGGTCCAACAGGTTTTATTCCCAAGAGGTCCTTTGGCATGAATAATGTACCAAAAGGTACTTCCTTCGCGGGAAACTCATGAAACGTTTCCGAAAGTCTCGGTATAGGCCGAGAATTTACCAAAACGCCCCCTTAATGTAGTTTTATTATATTAAAATGCATCTAAAAGGTTGCGAATTGGGTTGGCGTACATACAGAGCCCCTCGGCAACGTCACTTTTGGAAAAAGTGGAGTTGTCGATAAAATAAGACCCAATCTCAATGAGCATCAAGGGATAAGGTGAAGGGCTAGAAGGGTGAAAAGGGGAAATGATGGCTGGACCTCTCTGAGAAAGGATTCCTACGTATCCCTTAAACAAGGGAATCAATCCAAATCGTAGTTCGGAATTACCAAAATCAAAATCATAAGCAAGGAAAGGGTAGAGACGTATCTTCATACCTTTGCTGTGCTTACCTGTAGCTGTCAGGGAACCTGATGCTACTGCTGTCTGACAAGGGCATTTGTTGATGATCAATCTCCGTCCAACACGGGTTCCTGATGGTCTTCTGTCCAACACGGGCCTTTGGTGATGATCTCCCGTCTAACACGTGCGCTTGATAGGGAGCCTCCATCCAACACAGGATTTGATGGTGATTCAATGTCCAACACGGGCACTCTGAGGAATATTCTCCGTCCAATCACGGACTTCTGATAATGATTCTTCGTCCAACACGGGCAATCGGAGGGATACTCTCCGTCCAATCACGGACTTCTGATAATGATTCTTCGTCCAACACGGGCAATCTGAGGGATACTCTCCGTCCGACACGGACTTCTGTTAATGATTCTCCGTTCAACATGGGCAATTGATGATGAATACTTTCCGTCCAACGCGGACTTCTGTTACTGATTCTTCGTCCAACACGGGCAATTGATGCAGAATCTCCGTCTGACACGGGAATCTGAGAATAAGCTTCCGTCCAACACAGGAATCTGAGAATAAGCTTTCGTCCGACACGGGCAATCGATGATGAACCTCCGTCCGACACGGGGAATGGTAATGAAACCTCCATCCAACACGGGCAATTATAATCCTCCGTCCAACACGGGGATTGCTGATAAGCCTCCATCCAACACGGGAATCTGAGAATAAGCTTTCGTCCAACACGGGCAATCGATGATGAACCTCCGTCCGACACGGGGAATGGTAATCCTTCCGTCCAACACGGGCATTTGGTAAGAACCCTCCGTCCAACACGGGAACTAAAGATAAAACTTCCGTCCAACACGGATTTGATAAAGAACCTCCGTCCAACACGGGCCATTTGATAAAAACTCTTCGTCCAACACGGGACATTTGATAAGAACCCTCCGTCCAACACGGGACATTTGATAATCTTTTCGTTCAACACGAGAAACGATAATCCTTCCGTCCAACACGGGCAATTTTCCGAAGCTAATGGGCATCTGAAACTCCTTTTGACAAGCAATGCTCGGAGACTGGGCAGCTGAGGCTCTTTTCGACGATGCTGACGACAATGACAAAGGCAGGGATAGGCCACTTGCAGGATTTGGAATCCTTGTCCAGATTGTGATTGAGGAACAACTCCCATAATCAGATTGTGATCACTTTGATTATTGTACCCTGCGGGGGGAACACAACACTCTAGGCACTTTGCATTTTATTTGACTTTTTGCTTTATGCATTATTAATCTTTTGTTGCAAAAGTCCATCTCAGCTGGGGAGAATAGGAAGTAGGGATTTGGCACGGCTTGACGAGCAGATATGTTTGTATCAGTTGCTCTATGAGGGGTCATATATAGGACGAAAGTGTTTACAATGGGGTGGACCCTCTCCCATGAGGTGGAGAACTGACATGGCGCAGCTAGGCAAGTCGGGGGCGCTCTCTAGAGTACAGATTGCAGCAGTTCCATTGCTGGTGAGGACAGAGTACATCACGCGTCTGAGACAGCAAGTAGTAGAGAATGTGCAGAGGACGATCCCGGCTTGGCGAAGCCTCAGTTGGTAGTGCAAAGCAAACCTGGAGTGAATCTAGTAAGGAGAGCCGGAGGGACACCTTAACCAAAGCCCCAACTTGAGGACAAATCCATGCAGCTTCATCGCAGGCAGAGTCATCTTGTGGCCACAAAGGCAACCCATCATTTCAAATCGTAGTCAATCAGTCGCTGGACAAGACTCGGAAGTGTTTACGTGCAGGGGCATATTTTTCGAGGGTAGGAATGAATCCCGAGTTCTGTATGACACTCTTGCTTTAGGTTTGACTCTTTTGGGAGAGTATAAGCATCGCAAGGTGTGGAATAGTGTATGGAAGCCCCTACTGACCGAAACGGTGTTTAGCTCTATCTTCCTATGATGTAGAAAGAGAAGACTTGTCGAGACACTTGAAAACTTGTCTTATTCGTAGTGATCACAAAGCTTCTTAAAACCCTTTATTGATGTTCGGGTTATTCAAAGCACCAAAGCCGATATGAGAAAATATTTTCATCAATCCTGAGGAAAAAGCCCACTGATATCGAAGTCGAATTCGGAAGGATGGAAGGTGCATAAGCATGGTCTTTAAAGAGATCGGATTTTCTGAGATCTGTTTGTGATTTCGACCGAACCATTTATGGTTGCCTACGTTCTCCACCATAGGAGGAGCTCAGGTCGCCGTAGTTCGGGTTTATCCCGAATGAAAAGAATGAACGATGAAGTTCGGGGATGTGAGGACCTTTGAGAATTTTGAGCGTTGAAAGAATATTTCCTCTTGGAGTGTCGATGGGAGACACATATGTGAAGCCCCAGTGGGACGTCCACGGCAGGTGTTTGCGAAGGAGAAATGAAATATGCTCACATACAACGTCGAATGAACGGACGGAATTTGAACAATCTTCAATTGATGGTCCTTTGAGCCGGGATGGACTTGGCTCTACTTCAAGCAATAATCTGTTTTAGATCTCAATGATATTGGAGTGAAACTGCTACCCGGTAGGAACTGCGACTGGGTTTCGGGGTTTCGATCGGTCTTTGGGTGATTTAGGGATATCATGACCTTTTAAAATGAGAGGTCGGCTAGGCTTTTTGCTGGTTGAACCTCTAAAGATGAGAGGTTGGCTCTTGGGTATGTGTTTGGGATTTCTATGGTGAGGGAAATTTGTGTTTGCATCTTTGCTGCCTCTAAGAATGAGAGGTCAATTTTGGCTTTGGTAAGGGCAAAGGTAAGGGTAATGTCCTCTAAAATTGAGAGGGCGGCTTGGGATCGGTTTGAGGTAGTGGTGAGGGGACATCCATGCAGTCTCTTTATTCACTCTGAGACTCCTCTTGAGTAACGACCGGATCCTTTGACTTTTGCTTTTGAGAGAATCGCTGGGGACTAGGTTCTCTTTCTTTTCTTTTTTTTTGTTTTTGTATTTTTGTCTCTCTCTTCTTTTTTTTTTGTATTTTTGTCTCTCTCTTTTTTTTTCTTTCGAGAGGAGAATTTCAGCTAGTCCCCAGGATGGATCACTGTTTTCCGTCATTCTTGGGCTTGGAGATGGTCGATCTTATTTTGAATCACGGGAGTCTCAAGGATAGTCCCTCTTCTTCTGAAGATGGTTAAATGGGTTTCAAAAACGTGCCGATCTTGAAATGAAGGGGTATTATTTGGTGAGGGTGAGGTAATGGTTTTCCCTATGGGTGAAAGGTTTCAAACGCAGTCCCTACCGGATGATCCGAACGAGTTCAAGTCTTTATTTGCTTCTTTAGCTTACTTCGCGGGAGATCCATGCAAATTCATCGAACAACGAGATTAGCGAGGACGAAGGAAAGTATGTGAGCATGTGGGAATCGAGGTGGGGATATCAGTCGATTTTCTCGCTCCGATCAATTTAAACATTAGCCATTTCAAAGCGTTGGTCGGTGAGCAGTACAAGTGATCACTTAGAATAAGACCATTTCAATTGAGTGTAACGTGGGTGTGCAAGTAATGTCTCGAGTCTAGCAAGAAGAGAAATAAAGCTTTTATCACTGCAAAGCAAAAATTGGTCCAACTTGGACTCGACAGACTCATGTCCGACAGTGGACATTCTAGATCCTACGAGGACTGATCGACTGCATCAACATTCGGACGGGAGGAAGGGCATCGTTGCCATCAGTGCGGTGAGGACCCTTCTCAATCTTTTTGTCCTTCATAAGTCGCCCTCCTTATCTTTAGCAATCTGAGCAAGCACCCGGGCCTCCCGCTCGCGAGGAAGAACAGCTTCGAGGGTAGCCCGCAACTTTTCGATGGACACACCATTTGCACTCTGCTGACCCCTGGACTATAATCTTCTCTGCATAACCGCTCGTGGCACTTGAGTTGCTTCCGCCTCGGGGATATGGACCAATGAGCGCCGGGAACGAGAGCGCACACCCAACTTGCCGTAGCCTTGCAAAGGTGAAGAGGTGAGAGCGTGTATAAGCCGGAGGATAGAGAATTTCGAGGAGGTACGGGAGAGGGAAGAATACGGAAGGAGATGGACTCATGCAACACTTATTATTGTTCAAGTAGAAATCGGTGTTTTAAGTCCTAGAGACGGTTGGAAAAGGCTAATCCTTTATTTCACGCAATCTAGATCTCGGGGATACCTACGGACACATCATCCACAAATACACCAAATGCGTTGTTTCAAAATTAATAATAGGCGATAGTACCTAATCAAAACCGAAGCATTTATGGGACGGACGAGCAGCCCCAATTTCTTGAGAAATTTGGGCAGCATAACGGGTATTCCTGAGGAATTTCAAGGAAAAAAACCGGCATGACCTCTCGTCGGTGCACGTTGACAAAGCGCCATGATCTCTCGTTAGAACATGCCGCGGGAACGACATGTCCTCTCATGAAACCATGTTGCGATGGCAACACGCCCACACGTGCTAGGTTTTGGGGTAGGTACGAAAGTCTATTACAAATTTTGAAACAATTCATTTTAGGGTATTTGAAAATGGCGTGACAAAAACCAACCGTTTTGGGTGAGGTTTAAATGTGTGGCGCCACCTATAATGCACTAGGGGGTTAGGTTTGATTTCAGGCGCTCAAGCGTAGGCGAATTTCATGGCCGTCCGCGATGCCGTCAATCGCACCCCAGGGTTATAGATCTACGTGATGTAGTGTGCGGGATGGCTATGTTCTTTTATTTATGAAAATGATTTTTTTTTTATTATTCTTTTTTTTTTATTTGAAAAGAGGTGATAAAAGAAAATAACACACACTCACACACCCACAGAGATACAATAATCAAGGATCAGCAATATTGATCCCGGGGGACTGCCCCACAATCACAACCTATATCAGAGAAATCAAATCCTGCAGAATGACCACCTTCTGTCGCGTGACACAGGATAAGGAGGGCACTATCTATCGCGTGACAGAAGGAGTCACAATGCCAGAATCTGAACAGCAATCAAATCAGCCCCAGCCTCCAAGCACGATGCAATATCTCAGCCCCAGCACCAACAAAATAGACACCAGAGATGGGACAGAAGGGGGGAAAGGAATAAAGCAAAGCACGTAAAATGCATTTAAACACATAAAATGTCACAAACAATGCACACACAAGTGAATGGAATGAATTTTGAACAATCACGAAAGTCTGACCCACTTTTGAAAAACAAGTTTCAAATGTCCCCAGCGGAGTCGCCACTGAATGTGCGCTCGCCGAAAAAATAAAAATAAAGGAGTCGCCACGCCGTTTTAGAGGAAACATTGAAAACCTTTTTGTAAGAGAAAATGGGTTCGGGGGTCATGTTACGTGTTGGGAAGAACCGAGAGTTCACCCAACACTCCTCGTCTGTAGATGAGTCTTTCAATTGTTCAACATTCAAATCGTCCAAGTGCGTGTGCAAAGTGTACGTGACAAGATATGTAATGAAATGCATAATAGTGCTTTGTTTTATTACTCAAAAAAGAGGGATTACATCTTGTGAACCAATTAACAAGGGAGGCCACATCCCTGCTACAAATGATCTAAAACAGATTACAAGGGAAAGAGGTCTCTGCAGACAGGTCATGTAAGTCGCATGACACATCGCACCAGTGACCACATATGTCGCGTGACACAGGATCACTTAGGGACAAAGGTGTCGCGTGACATACATAAGCCATCTGCAGAAACTTACAGGATGAACACAGGATCAATAGAAAACGATACAGATCTAATTGATTAACCAAATTTACGAACGAAATACAGAAACAACACCAAATCGACCCCGGGAGTGTGGATATGGGTAGATCCACACCCCCTTGGGGTTCAAACACCAAGTTCAATCAAATATTCAACAATAGAAGCTCACTTGCACGAATTATTCAAGTTAAACAGAGATATGGCAGTTGCCACCTGATAATTGAAGCGGATGGAGCTCAATTACCAGGTGGAGGGGGGGGGGAATCGCAATTAAGCAAGTGAATAAGGGAGAGAGAGAGGTAGAGAAGTCGTTACCCTTGTAGTCCACCACCAATACACCAAGTTAGGTGTATTGGCCTTCGATTCAGCTTCTGGGCGTGGAGTTGAGCACAGATGGGGTGCTTGGCTTCAGATCCTCAGTTGGTAAGGGTTGTATGAAGGCAATTGGGTAGTTTGTGTAGTAGGGAGATTGAATTGGAAGGGAATTGGGGTAGGTTTAGGTGTAAGGAGGAGAGAGATTGGTTTCTGGTGCGAATTTGGCAGAGTGACTTTAGGGTGTCGAAAAGGGATCCCGAAATGAGAGGCAGAGGGTCTTATTTATAGGCTGCAGTTAGTAACCACAGTGTGTCGCACGACTTCACGCGTCCACTTTCCATGCCTCAAGCTGTCGCGTGACACAAGGTGGTTCAACCGCTTTTGGCGCCAAAACCAGTTTCTGGAACATTCCGGGAAAATACCCAAAAGGTCCAACAGGTTTTATTCCCAAGAGGTCCTTTGGCATGAATAATGTACCAAAAGGTACTTCCTTCGCGGGAAACTCATGAAACGTTTCCGGAAGTCTCGGTATAGGCCAAGAATTTACCAAAATGCCCCCTTAATGCAGTTTTATTATATTAAAATGCATCTAAAAGGTTGCGAATTGGATTGGCGTACTTACACCTAGCAGCCGGCAGAGAGAAAAACAGAATTCTCGTATGCCATATAACTTCAGCGCAACAGTTTTCAATTCGTGATTCCCGTTTCATTTATGGTCCGATTTGAGTGATTTTTGTTGTGAATTCATGCAGCAGAACGGCCCAAGCTTTGAAGTAATAATAAGAGCAACATACACGAAAAGTAAATCACACACAAAGGAACACACAAGAATTGTTAACCCGGTTCGTTGCAACAACAACTACGTCCGGGGGCGCTACCGAGCCAAAATATTCTCTCTAATATTTTCAGATGTTACAATTTGTTTCTAGGCTATCACATGTATTTATAGGGAACAATAAACCAAATCCTAGTAATAAAAGAATTCCTACACAAGAAAGTAATCTTCTTTCTTCACAAGTCCTTCCAAATATTACTACCAAAAGGAATCACCAAGCAAGAGGAGATCTTGTCAAGATAGGAAACCAAATCAGTCCAGATTCGTGGCCAGCGCGGCCGCCCTCTCCTTCCAGCGCGGTCGCGCAACTGTCCAGAGAGTTCAACGCCTTTGTCCATGCCTCCAGCGCGCCTGCCCTGGGCCTAGCGCGGCCGCTCTCCTGTCCAGAAACTCCGACGACTTGAACACCCTTGATCTCACCAACTCCTCCGACCGCGGCTCAAATTCCTTTAACCATGGTTTTGACTCCACATCCCAACAATCTCCCACCTGGAGACAAACCATCCATGATACCTCTCTTGAAACAGATTTCAGTGGCCAGCTATTGCGTTGGTAGCGCCCGGCCTCTTGTCTAGTTATCCAAGTGAGTTGAAGCTGAGCAACGCTTCAACATAACTGTCGGTTCTACCATGCTCCGAGTCTTCATTCCGAATGATCCTCCCTGCACATCCCCGCTCACTTGCTTGCTAAATATCGATCCTGAACAGCGCGAATCCACGTGCCCCACACAATCACATGCTTGGAACCTCTGTGTGTTCTTTGCAACCCATCGCATCACCGTTCTAGATCCCGCTCCCATGTTGGCCAAATTGGCTCCGCGTCAGCCGACTTCATTACCCAATTTTCTACCAACATACCGTTTAGTTAAATTTCTCCCACCATGGCGATCTCGGCCACCACCATTCATAATTGGGATGCGCCTTCGTTTCCCCCAACGACTCATGTTGCATGTGGTATACAACATATTTTCTACGCCGCCACGAGCCACCAAGCTAGCTCCGCGGTTTACCTTCCACGTCCCACAACCGAAGGTCACCACACAACCCTCCTTATCAAGTTGCCTTATGGAAATTAAGTTCCTCTTCAAATCCGGAATATGTCGCACATCACGTAGCCGCAAAACAGTCCCATCCGTTGCTTTGACCCGAACAACCCCCTTTCCAATGACCTTGACAGGATTATTGTTTCCCAAACGAACAACCCCAAAATCACCCAGAACGTACTGCTCCATTCTTTCTGCACTGGTGCATGAATGAAACGTCGAGCCCGAATCCAAAACCCACGAATCTGTTGAACTGCTCCCACCCAAGATTAATGCATCCGCTATCTCCTCAGCAACATTCAATTCCTTCGCTCTGCCTGACCGCTTCGGACAACTTCTCCTAAAGTGCCCCTTCTCCCCCACAATCATAGCAAGTAATCACCTTCTTGCCACCCTTACTCTTTTCACCGACATTTAGTGCTAGCCCCGATGTCCCACCCCTGCTCTTCCTACGAATTTCTTCGCCAAGAATCACATCAACGACATCCAAAAACATCAACTTCACTTTTCCTGTTGAAACGTTAACTGCTATCGCAGTCGTATCCCAACTTTCCGGTAAAGAAGAAAGTAATATCAACGCTAGTACCTCGTCATCAAGAGTAACAGCCACGGAAGACAGTTGGGTCGCAGTAGATTTGAATTCACTTATATGCTTTGTTGCGGACATGCCTTCCACCATCCTTATGTTCAATAGCTTCCTCATTAGATGAGCTTTATTCGCCGCCGATGGTGCCTCGTACATTCTCGCCAACATCTCTAACATCTCCATGGTAGTCTTCGCCTCCAAAACATTCTTCGCCACATCCTTGGTCAACGTTTGCCTAACAAGCCCTAACGCTTTCCGATCCATGATTTCGAATTTTGCTTCCTCTATGTCCGCCGGCTTTTCTTTTAATGGTAGATACAAATCCTTGTTCCACAGAACATCCTCGATTTGTGTCTTCCAAAAATTGAAATCCGCCCCATCAAACTTTTCGATCAACACCTTATTACCATCCTCCAAAGCTCCCAAGAAATCCATAGCAAAAGACCAGCCAACCAATGATTCGACAAAACCAAAGGCTCTGATACCAGTTGTTGTGAATTCACGCAGCGGAACGGCCCAAGCTTTGAAGTAATAATAAGAGCAACACACACGAAAAGTAAATCACACACAAAGGAACACACAAGAATTGTTAACCCGGTTTGTTGCAACAACAACTACGTCCGGGGGCGCTACCAAGCCAAAATATTCTCTCTAATATTTTCAGATGTTACAATTTGTTTCTAGGCTATCACATGTATTTATAGGGAACAATAAACCAAATCCTAGTAATAAAAGAATTCCTACTCAAGAAAGTAATCTTCTTTCTTCACAAGTCCTTCCAAATATTACTACCAAAAGGAATCACCAAGCAAGAGGAGATCTCGTCAAGATAGGAAACCAAATCGCCCGTCAGTTCGTGGCCAGCGCGGCCGCCCTCTCCTTCCAGCGCGGTCGCGCAACTGTCCAGAGAGTTCAACGCCTTTGTCCATGCCTCCAGCGTGCCCGCCCTGGGCCTAGCGCGGCCGCTCTCTTGTCCAGAAACTCCGACGACTTGAACACCCTTGATCTCACCAACTCCTCCGACCGCGGCTCAAATTCCTTTAACCATGGTTTTGACTCCACATCCCAACAATTTTTTCACCTGTGTTTCCATAAGAGATAGAGCTTCAATCCTATCATTATAGATCGGTTTTTCTAGGTCTCAATACAGGTGATTTTCTGGTCCAAATCTGCTGCAGTTTCTAGTATTCTTGTTGTGGTTGTTTTAGTGCTTGGTTTATATCAAGATTATTTTCTTGATATTGTTGGTTATGATATCTCTTATCGATAGATTTTGAGAAGCGGCATTAGGTGCATCCGTTCATTCGCGAAAATAATATTGTCGGCGTGATTAAGCTAAGTAAGGGAATATGTTTCCTTAGTTCTTTTTGAATATGATGACTTATTTTGATCCTCCTATCCATCCATCGAGTAAATATATTGTACCGCTATGGAAGATTACTTATTGACCCTCATTCATGTGCTTACGTCCTTGAATTTAATCCAAAACTTATTGACTTTTAGTTATTGGTCAATTGAGTCACATCTTGCAGTAATTTGTTTAATGATCACTATATTGACACCTCGTCATGTGTATAAATGACATAATCGACACCAAGTCATGGGTATAAATGACATTATTGACACCCGGTCATGAGGGGTAAATCATGACAGGCCTATGTAGCCTTATTACTGACCTTGACAGCACTAAGAAAGGTTATTCGGAAATACCAAACATTGAAATATTGACCCATTGAATCCCCTTGTTGGGACACTTAAATAATAGTGACTCTATGTGATTATAATGGTAACATTGAATATCGAACATTGATTGTGCCATAGTTCTTATTTTACATTTGAAATATTTTTTGGCTTTAATAGTCCATTTCGTTTATGATAACTGTTCATTGATACTTCCTTGAAGTCACCCCTTCTTAGAAACCGGAGGGGCGGCGTAGGACCTTACTGATCTTAGTTCGCTCATCCCTTCTTTAATTCTTTTCAAGTAAAAAGTAGGAAGGAGGCTACCAGTTGGAGCGTCACTAGGAAAAACATAGAATAAAACTAGTAGTTCAATTTATTTTACCTAGTATGCACTATTTGGAGTTGTAATAAATGACCTGAACTTTTAGGTGGCAATTGGATTTCATTATTATTGAATTTGAGACATTGGTTTTGAGTTGAGATATTTGAAGATTATTATGGACTAGTCTTGTGAGTAACGTCTCTTTTATTTGAAATTGTCGTTTTTGCGATTGGGGGTGTTACAAAGTTGGTATCAGAGCATTGACATTAGATCTTGAAAGGGGATAAGAACTCTGATTAGAGAAACATTAGGGTTATGAACAATTAAAGAATTAGTTTCTTTAAATTCAATTGAGATTAATAGATGTTAAGTTTTGGAGCATATTGATGATATAGATGACAAATTTAATGGTTTTCTTAGTATCTATTGAGGCTAATTGATATTCTTGTTACTACGGTAGGAAATGGTAAGAGGACACCCACTTGGGGCATAAGCAGGGTACAAAGAATGGAGTACTGGAATCTCAAAGAACACAAGAAGGTCAAAAGACTGGAAAGGAAATTAAGACAAACTCGTAAGAAGCTCAAAGAGAGCACTACTAGAAATCGGGTCTTTAGCGACGGAGTTATCGGCGGCAGAATATTTATGTCACTATATAGCGGCGGAATGGAAGCTATAGCGGCGGAAAAAATTTGGTACCGTTTACACCGACTAAATTTTCAGCAGCGGAATATTTCCGCCACTAAAAATGAATATTCAACGAATTTCATTCCAATACCGCCACTGATGTATGTTGGAACTGTACCGGCAGAATAATCTGTCGGTAGAAAATTATCAGCGGTGGAATTATTTCGCCGGTGTTTATTTAGAATTTTAATTAAATCAAAATAACTCAGTGGCGAAAATTTCCGCTGGTGAAATTAAAATTTTAATTAAATTAAATTACCTCAGTGGCAAAATTATTCCTTCGGTGGTTATTTAGAATTTTAAATAAATCAAAATAACCAGTGGCTGAAATATCCGCCTGTGAAATTAAATTTTTAATTAAATTAAATTACCTCAGTGGCGGAATTATTCTGTCGGTGGTTATTTAGAATTTTAAATAAATCAAAATAACTCAGTGGCGGAAATTTCCGCCGGTGAAATTATAATTTTAATTAAATTAAATTACCTCAGTGGCGAAATTATTCCGTCGGTGGTTAAATTACAATTTAATTTAATTTTTTTAATTTATTTTTGGATAAATAAAACTATTTGAGATGCTAGTTAGTATTGAATTTTTTTACAAAAAGTTATATAAAAAAAGTTAAGAATTTTTAAAGAAATGAATGTATATAATAGAAAAAAGAGGGACTGACAATATCATTTAATTTTTTAATTTTTTTAATTTTTTTTTTGATAAATAAAACTATTTGAGATGTTAGTTAGTAGTGAATATTTTTACAAAAAGTTATATAAAAATATTTAAGAATTTTTAAAGAAATGAATGTATGTAATAGAAAAAAGAGAGACGGACAATAGCATTTATTTTTAAATTTTAAAAAAAATGAATAAATAAAACTATTTGAGATGATATTTAGTAGGGAATTTTTTTTACAAAAAGTTGCATAAAAAAATTAATAATTTTTAAAGAAATGAAAGTATATAATAGAAAAAAGAGGAACGGACAATGGCATTTACTTTTTTAATTTTTTTAAATTTTTTTTTGAATAAATAAAACTATTTGAGATGTTATTTAGTAGGAAATTTTTTTACAAAAAGTTATATAAAAAAGTTAGGAATTTTTAAAAAAATGAAAGTATATAACAGAAAAAAAGAGGGACGGACAATAGCATTTAATTTTTTACTTTTTTTTTTAATAAATAAAACTATTTGAGATGTTATATAGTAGGTAAATTTTTTAGAAAAAGTTATATAAAAAAAGTTAATAATTTTTAAAGATATGAAATATATAATAGAAAAAAAGAGGGATGGACAATAGCATTTACTTTTTAAATTTTTTTTTGAATAAATAAAACTATTTGATATGTTATTTAGCATGGAAATTTTTTACAAAAAGTTATATAAAAAAAGTTAGAAATTTTTAAAGAAATGAAAGTATATAATAGAAAAAAAGAGGGACGGACAATAGCATTTACTTTTTTAATTTTTTTTTTATTTTTATTTTTGAATAAATAAAACTATTTGAGATGTTATTTAAGGGTATACAAGTGGGCTTAGGGTATATGAGTATATTATTTTTAATAAGTATATATAATTATTATATTCAATTATTATTATTATTAATAAGTATTATGATCATAATATTTGATTATTGTAATTATCAATAATGATAATAAAAATTGTTTGTCAATAAGTGATACTAGAATTTATTATTTTATTCTTGATATTAGGAAGTAGTTTATATAGACTTTTGATGTAAACAAAATAAAACTATATGAGGTGGCATTGGGTGATTGGAACACAAATGTTCACATGGATTATGAATAAAAGCAATCTTGGTCGTTAAATGTATAATCATTGATAAAAATCAACGGTTCACACTTAAACCAAACAAACCCCCATCTCTCTCTTTCTCTCTTTTCACCAGCCTCTCTCTCTCTCTCTCTTTTTCTTCATTTTCAAACCCTCTCCTTTTAAGAAAACACACACACATACTCTCTCTCTCTCTCTCTACCTTCTTCTTCTTCCCCCATTCCCCGCCATTCTCCAACTGCCGCCCTCCTCCACCTCTCAAAATTCGGTAGCCTCCCACACCCATTTTTGGCATCTTCTCCCTCCTCTTTTTCTACTCTATCTCTCTATCTCTCTCTTGATTTAGATCTAGATCTACCCTTCTCTCACTAAAACCAGATTCATAAAATCTGATTCAAAAAAAAAAACAACGCCTCCCGCTTACCCAGATCGACATCACCCCTCTAAACCCCGATGGCTTTCATCTACCTCTCTAATCCAGCTCTCCGCCTTGCATCACGACACCTCTATTGACGACGAGATCCGACATGGCCTTCATGGATTTCGCCATGAATTCCGACGGACACCCTTGATGGAAGGCCTCTCCATTTACGAGCACGAAGAACTGTATAAAATTTCGTGAAAGAAAATCAATATTTTTTTATCCAGCCTCTCTCTCTCTCTCTCTCTCTCTCTCTCTCTTGATAAAAATATTTAATATATATATATATATATATATATATATATATATATATATATATATATATATATATATATATATATATATATATATATATATATATATATATATATATATATATATATAGGTACAAAAAAATTATAATTGATATTTTTGAATTTTTTTATTTATTGCATTATCAGCGGCGGAATATTCCGTCGGTGAAATTACAATTTAATTAAATAAAATTAACTCAGCGGCGGAATATTTCGTCGAAGGATTTAGAATTTTATTTAAATCAAAATTACTCAGTGGCGGAAATTTCCGCCGGTGGACACTAGCGGAATACCAATTCCGCCGGTGTACACCGCCGGAAATTGGACTGCCGGTCCGCTGCGACGCGCTGACACTGGCGGACCACCGACGGAATTATTCCGCCGCTGGGTATGCAGCAGCGACGGAAAAGCTACTTTAGCGGCGGAAATTACAGCGACGGAAATGCTACTTTAGCGGCGGAAATTTTCGCCGCTAAAACATGTTTTTCTGGTAGTGGAGAGATGAAGACCTAAAACGAATGAAGATGAAATTGGACCGAGCGGACGAATGGGGTTTACAAATGATGAATCAGTCTAGTGCATTGATGTATTGGTGGGGAAGTGATGAACGAGATGGCGGACAGTTAGAAGATCAAGAGTTGTCAAATTAGACACTCTTCTTTAATGTTAGTGGTGGATAGGGTACAGAAGAAATTGATGGGAGTGATTAGCTAGTTTAGTTTTGGATAGAATGTCTTATTTATTTTAGTTGAGTATTAGATTGTGTTAGATGAATAATGTACCCTTTGAATCCATCAATTGGGAAATAAAAGTTGAGTTATTTATTTTCTACATTGTCCCAATACGATTGTCCCTACCCATTGATTTGACTGAACTCTATTGAACCCTATGGAAATTGAAGATTGATATTGAAATTGAAGATTGAGAATAAAGTTGAAATTTATATTGAAAAATTGAAAATAAATTTTTGACTAAGTCATTGTACTTGAGATCATTGAGAATGTGTCATAGAGAAAATGATAATATTGAGAATGAACTTATTGTTGAATATATATCGATTGCAATTGTAACCATTAACTATTAATAATAGGCAATGGCAAGACGGAGAGGTAGAGGTCACGCAGGTCGTGGAGGCCGAGGGGCCCGATGGGGCCGAAGTGGTACAGTTGAGGACTCAACGTCCATAGGAGGGGAGGTCAGAGAAATGACCAATATAATGGTAATGGGGGCAACCAGTCAGACCCGATATTGACTACATTGATTCAGACTTTGACTCAGGTTGTCGTGGGTATAGGCCCGACAAACCAGACACTAGCTCAAGTAGTGATAGCTAGCATTAATCAGGCAAACGCGGCACCACTACCCCCACCACCTCCACATGTTAGGGATCCACTAGCACTATTCCAGATGCGTAACCTAGAGTATTTCTCTGGTGCACCAGGTGAAAATCCCAAGGGATTTATTAAGGGAATTGAATAGATTTTCCGCACCTTAGATTGTACTAGCTAGTGAGCAGAAGGTTACTTTTGCTACTTTCGTGCTGAAGGGAGAGGCCATGGTTGGTGGGAAACGGAAGTGAAGGCAGGCGAGACACGTGGGGTAACCAGTTAAACTTGGGACATGTTCTTAGAGGCTTTCAATGACAAATTTTATCCTTCCATCGTGAAGAATCTGAAGATATCGAAGTTCATGAGCTTGACAAAAGGTTCCATGACAGTGGAAGAGTATATGGAAATGTTTTTGGAGTTTTCTCGTTTTGCTCCGAAGTTCTTTGATGATGAAGAGCAGAAAGCTAGGAAATTGGAGGCATAGTTGAACTCGAGGTTAAAATACAGGTTGGTACCACTAGAGCTCCCAACTCTAGCTCGAGTGGCAAACAAGGCTCGAGTCGGTGAACTTGACTCGAAGGAGTATCTGATATCAAGGGATGATAAGAAGAGAGGTGTTAAACGTGACACGTTAATAGAACGTGGCCAGTCTAAGAGTGGGAATGATAGTGGGTATTATAAGAGAAGGGCCACAGAAGAAACCGTTATAGAGGAGGTACCTCAGCTACTTACAACCACTATCAGAACAAAAAAAAAACCAACAGGGAGGGTATACTGGTAATAGGAGCCAAACTCAGGATGTACTTGCGCCAATCTGTCGCACGTGTGGGAGAAATCACAAGACCGAGGATTGCTACCGGAACACGGCCTCTTGTTTTAATTGTGGTAAATATGGGCACAAGATTAAAGACTCTCCCGAACCAGTGAAGACTACTGCACCTAAAGGGAATGTGAACAATGACGAGGACAAAGACAAAGACAAGCCAAATGGAAGGGGAAGAGTTTACACTATGACAGTTAGGAACGCTCGGGCTTCCAACGAAGTTATGGCAGGTACCATTCAATTATGTAACCGAAATGTTTATGCTTTGATAGATATAGTACTACACATTCTGTAATATATGCTCGTATGGTCCGTCATTTGAAATTGAAACCTGAAGCTCTAGATATGAATTTAGTGATTGATACCCCCACCAATGAGTCTATAGAAATAAACTCAGTGTATAGATCATGTATTCTTGAAGATATCGCCTACGAAAGGTGTTATGAGATTTGGGATTAGAGGGAAACTTAGCCCGAGGTATGTGGGGCCTTTCGAGATACTAGACCGAGATGGGGAAGTGGTGTACAGATTGACATTGCCACCAACGCTCGCGGGAATTCATAATGTGTTCCATTTGTCCATGTTACGGAAGTATGTACCCGATCCAAGTCATGTTATTGAGTTGGAAAGGTTACGTTTTCGAGAGGACCTGAGTTATGATGAAGAACCAGTTCAGATTGTGGATAAGAAGGACCAAGTGATGCAAAAGCGCGTTATTCCATATGTGAAGGTTCAATGGTGTAATCATTCGGTGCGAGAAGCTATGTGGAAGATGGAAAGCGAAATGCGTGATAAGTATCCCCAATTGTTCGTCGAATGAGGTACGTCGAGTTTAGAGAACTAAACTCCTTTTACGTGGGTAAGAATGTAATATATGGGGGGTATTTTTGGTATATTATTATGAAATAGTAAAAAAAATGTTAATTAATTAATGGGCTGGAGTAAATATTTATGGGTTAATGATGTATTTAATTGTGGGCCAGAGAAATAAAGATTTTTGCCTTATTGTTTATTTAGGTAAGTCAACCCTAATCACCCCTATATAAATATTTTCCCTTAACCTAAACCCTAGCAGCCGACAGAGAGAAAAACAGAATTCCCGTATGCCATATAGCTTCAGCGCAGCAATTTTTAATTCACAATTCCCGTTTCATTTATGGTCCGATTTGAGTGATTATTTCGCCTGTGTTTCCATAAGAGACAGAGCTTCAATCTTATCAGTGTTGATCGGGTTTTCCAGGTCTTAATACAGGTGATTTTCTGGTCCAAATCTGCCGCAGTTTCTGGTATTCTTGTTGGGGCTGTTTTGGTGCTTGGTTTATATCAAGATTATTTTCTTGATATTGTTGGTTATGATATATCTTATCGATAGATTTTGAGAAGAGGCATTAATTAGGTGTGTCTGTTCATTCGCAAAAACAGTATTGTCGGCGTGATTAAGCTAAGGTAAAGGAATATGTTTCCTTACTTCTTTTTGAATATGATGACTTCTTTTGATCCTCCTATCCATCGAGTAAATATATTGTACCGCTATGTCCTCGTACATGTGCTTACGTCCTTGAATTTAATCCAAAACTTATTGACTTTTAGTTATTGTTCAATTGAGTCACATCTTAAAGTAATTTGTTTAATGATCACTATATTAACACCTCGTCATGGGTATAAATGACATAATTGACATCCACTCGTGGGTATAAATGACATTATTGACACCCGGTCATAAGGGGTAAATCATGACAGGCCTATGTGGCCTTATTACTGACACTAATTGACACCACTAAGAATTGTGGTTAGGTTATCCGGATATACCAAACATTGAAATATTACACATTGAATCCCCTTGTTGGGACACTTGAATAATAGTGACATCTATGTGATTATATTGGTAACATTGAATATCGAACATTGATTGTGCCATAGTTCTTATTTTACATTTGAAATATTATTTGGCTTTTAATAGTCCGTTTCGTTTATGATAACTGTTCATTGATACTTCCTTGAAGTCACCCCTTTTTAGAAATCGGAGGGGCGACGTAGGACCTTACTGAGCTTAGTTTGCTCATCCCTTCTTTAATTCTTTCCAGGTAACAAGTAGGAAGGAGGCTACCAGTTGGAGCGTCACTGGGAAAAGCTTAGAATAAAACTAGTAGTTCAATTTATTTTACCTAGTAAGCACTATTTGGAGTTGTAAAAAATGCCCCGAACTTTTAGGTGGCAATTGGATTTGATTATTATTGAATTTGAGACGTTGGTTTTGAATGTTGAGATATTTGAAGATTATTATGGATTAGTCTTGTGAGTAACGTCTCTTTTATTTGAAATTGTCGTTTTTGCGATTGGGGGCGTTACAATTACTGTGTTCTCCCTCTGTATTTCAACCACTATCTGATATATCAAATGGTATGATGTTTTTATTAATGTTATGTTCATTTGTTATATTTTGATATGATAAATTTATAAATAATAAATTTGAGGCAGGAAATGGTATTTTCAGAAGTACTACGAGGACAAATTTGTACCGATTTTCCTCATTTTCAACACCATTTCATTCACAAGTTCTCGGTTCATTCCACTCTGAAAACAATGCAAACTCCATTGTTCAAGATACTGTCAGTAAAAATTTACAAAAAGATGGTATGAATATAGGTGACTCCACAACTGGAGAAGGCATTTTGACTTGTGCTACTATTTATGATCGTAATAGAAGAACGAAGCGAAATGGTATATAATGTTCTATAATTTGTTTTTATTTTTTTTAAATTTATAATTACATTTTGTGTTTGTTTTTATTTTAAAATTATTTATGCTATTTTTGACAACCCTTACCATATTTTATTTAATTGTTCTATCATATATTTTTTAGGCTCAGCTATTAGTAAAATAGTGGACTCAACCTATGAAGAAGTTGGATCGAGCAGTATGAAGAGATGTAGTAGCAAGAGGAGAAGAAAGGATTATGGTAATTTTAAATATTTTTTTTAAATATATGGCTAATTTTTGTGCAATATTATCTTTATATATATTTTCTAATAATATTTTTCTATTAATTTTTTTATCAATCTTTTTAGTCTCAAATATTAGTAAAGTAGTTGGCTCAAGTAATGAAGAAGTTGAATCAAGCAATATGAAGAAATGTAGTAGCAATCAGGAAAGAAAGGATTATGGTAATTTTAAATATTTTCTTAAATATATGAACAATTTTTATGCAATATTATCTTGATATATATTTTTTGATAATATTTTTCTCTTATATAACTTGACATGACTAAGTGTATCTGGTACAGTGATTCATAAAATTATGCATTCATATAATAATTCATATTCCACTGAAGGTAATCTTATGATAATAATGGATTTGTGTTATTTAGATAAAAAAAAATTATATTATATGAACATTGTATAGTCATTATTTTTTTAATTTTAAACAAAAAAATCAATAATAATTAAATTTTATTTGGTCCATAAATGAAACAGAAGTGACAAAAGTAGGCTTTTTACAACAAACATCCGTTCTTACAACATGATGTTTTCCTTTACTTCGATGGGAGGTAAGATAGATTATGGCATTAATAGAGAAAACAATCCCCCTGTGTTCAGGTTGTATGGTCCGAACTATCACTTTATTGAAAGTTTGGTGCCACAAAATGGAAAGACTCCTAAGTTTGCACAACTTTATATACATGACACCGAACATGAAGTGGAGAACCGAATGCGTTGTTTTACGTAATTTACAAAATATTTTTTCAATTAAATTGTCACATTTAAAACAATTTAATTAATTTGATTTATTTTTATTCAAATTTTAAAAAAAAACTTGATGAGCATAATGTTCATGTGAAGTATTTTCGAATGGTTCGAGATTCGATGCAACAAAATCAAATTGCCAATGTTAAGCTTAGGCTAATAGGAAGGCGAAAAACTGACGGTACATGTTACAATCTCCCAGCAAAGGATGATGTAGCACTTTTGTTAGTTGGTGATTTTGATAACCTAATTGGTGATAGGGATATTGTTATTGAGACACAAACAGGATTGCTCCAAAGAATTACGGAATTGCATTCCTCATACTTAGGGTTGCAATATCGATTGCTTTTTTTATTTGGCCAAGATGGCTATAGAGAAGATGTACTGCTTCGAAAATGTGATGCGTAGCCATCAAATAGATCTCGCTATAAGTTGAGTATGAGAGAATTTTTCGCGTACAGAATTCATGAAAGGGAATCAGAATCGGTGAAAATATTATATTTTCTAAGAGACTTTTTCAGCAATTTTTTGTTGATGCATGGACAATGGTTGAAACTTCCCGCTTGACTTATATAAGAACTCAACAGAAACAATTAAGGTGTGATGTGTATAAAGGATTAGCGGATTCCTTGCTCAAGGGTGAGAGGAATCCCGCTTCTCGTGGTAAAAGAATTTGTTTGCAATCATCCTATATTGAAAGTGCTCGATATATGATTCAGAACTATCAAGATGAAATGGCTATCTGTAGATGGTTTGGCTATCCTAATTTGTTGATTACATTTACATATAATCCCAAGTGGCCTGAAATTGTTCGATTACTACTAAGCAAATCTCTGCAACCAGAAGATAGACCTGATATCATGTGCAGGATTTTTAATGCTAAATTGGATATCATTATGAACGATCTTCGAGAAAAGAAGATTTTTGTTCCTGTACAAGCAGGTAATTATATATAATTTTTTTATGTATGATTTTCTTATAATTAATCTTTTATGAATTATTTTTTAAAAAATTTAATCATACTCTTTTTCCAGTTATTTACACAATTGAGTGGCAGAAGCGTGGTTTACCACATGTTCACATTATCCTATGGTTAGAAAATGTTGCAAGACACCCGACTGTAGAAAGGATTGATAAAATCATTTCAGCAGAAATTCCTGACGAGTCTGTTGATCCGCATTACTATAAAAATGTGAAGGAATTGATGATCCATGGACCTTGTGGCAAAGTTCAACATAATTCTCCATGCATGTCTGAAGGTTGTTGTACAAATTATTTTCCAAATAAATTTAACGAGACAACATCAGTTGATGAGGAGGGGTATCCAAGTTACAAACGTCCTGACAATGGTCATATAATAGATGTAAATGGAATAACTCTTGACAACAGATATGTGGTCCCTTACAATCGTGAGTTGTTGATGGAACATGGTGCTAACATCAATGTTGAATGGTGCAATCAATCTAAATCGATCAAGTATTTCTGTAAGTATGTAAGTAAGGATCATGATAGGGTGACTGCAAAATTTTGTGGAACTGCTGATGTTAATTCTAGAAGGGATGGTATTGATGAGATAAAAACATATCTAGATTGTAGATATATATCGCCTTGTGAGGATGTTTGGAGGTTGCTGGGCAATGAAATTCATTACAGAAATCCACATGTTGAACGATTAGCTTTCCATCTACCAGTTGAATAAAATATAGTGTTTGAGGATGATGATGAAATTGAAAAAGTTCTTGATCATCCGACATCCAAATATACTATGTTTTTAGCATAGATAGATGCAAATAAAGGTAAATATAAAGAGGAATCTAAGAAATTGACATATGCTGAGTTTCCCACTAAATTTGTTTGGAAAAAGTAAATAGGAGAGTGGAAACCAAGAAAAAAGGATTTAAAAATAGGTCGCATTTTGTATGTTGCACCTGGACAAGGAGATTTATATTACCTAATAACATTATTGATTATTATTTGAGGATCAACTTCTTTTGAGGATATAAGGCGCATTAATGATGTTTAATATGAGTCTTTCAGAGATGCATGTTATGTCTTAAGCCTGCTTGACGACGACAAAGATTATATTGACGAAATCAAGGAAGCAAGTGATTGAAGATCTGGGATGCAATTGAGAGGTCTTTTTGTGATGTTGTTGATGTCAGGATCTCTATCAAGACCAGAGTTTGTTTTGGAAAATTGCTTCGAGTATTTGTCTGTAGACATTCTGTATATGCCTCGATGACCTTTAGGACATCAAGGTAATGCACAGTTGTCTCATTATTTTTATGAAACATGTTCATATCCCCCTCCTAATTGTTAATACTTTTTAACAAATTTTTATATATATAATAGGATAGGATTATGTTCGGTTTGAGGGTTACATACGCAGCGGAAGACTTGGAATAAATCACAAAACCCTAGCCATGAATCCATCTAATATGAATTGATTAAAACCATGAATATATAACCTTTGTTGCGATTGTGTCTTTCGTACACGAATTCGTAATTCACCTTGAATCGTAGACGAAACTTTAATCTTCTCCTTGTTCTTCCTTGTGATGAATCAACAACGCTAGGCCTTCAAGCATTAGGTGATAATGCAACCACCCTCTATTGGTAATCTACACGCGAACGAACCAAGATCTGTATCTTGTTGAATTTCTAGATGATCCATGATTGTTGAAACTCTTTTCAACAATCTATGGCTAATGTGGGATTGAATCTGAGGAGTTTTGATCTTTGATTCATAATCAAGATCAACCAATTATTGTTTCTCAAACCCTAATTTTTGTGTGTCTTGGCTGAAGAGAAGGGGGCTATTTATACTTTATAAATATCCCTAACCTTTAGGGAGAAGAGCCCTAATCCAAGCTAAAACCGGATTTGCTGATTTGCCGACATGCACGGCCATGCACTTAAGTATGCACGGTCGTGCAACCACTTGCACGGGCATGCTCATTAACTTTAACGGCAGCTCCAGCCTTCTTGCACGGGCGTGCTGATTACAACGCACGGCCATGCAAACCCTTTACACTGGCGTGACCTTTAATCTGCATGGTCGTGCAACAGCCCCAAATTCCTTTTTCCAGATTTGACCCATTGTTAAATCCGTTCTTTATGTGTGACCCTTTAGGAATTATATTTATGTTGGTAGTGAGTCGAAACATCGATCCTCACAAGACATAAGTGGTTTCTAGTAAGCAATTATGTCCACCCAATTAATATAACATCAAAGCTTGATTCCTTGATAGATCATTGTCACAATCCCTTTATCACACAATGTCATATTGAACATAAGTCATGGTCCACGTCAACTTATATTGTTCAATGCTTTCTCGATTCAAAATATGTTGATAATCCAAGTGCATTTGATCTCTATCAAATCTCTTGAGTATGGCCATACATTTCATCAACACTATTCATCGAGGGGCCCAAGAAAACATATCTCTTCACAAGGGTCAAATCCCATCTTGACTTATCATTCTTCCCTATAAAATCCAGTCGTGCCAACATAGCCCTTATTGCTATCCTATTAAAGATAGTGTTAGACTACATCAAACGCAACGTTCATCATGTGAAAGATGATGATAATCTTAGGTACTAAGGATTCTAATGAAACGACTATCATGTGATTTAATCATGACATATATGACCATAGACCATGTCATAAATCTCATAGATGGTTCAGTCCAGTACCTTGTTCTCTAACAAGTACCCATAAGTGTAATGTGCCTCCCTATGCATATAATCATCTCCATGATTATCCATTACCAACTTATACTAGTTATTCACAATAACTAGGGACACAGAATATTATAATAAACATGTAAAATATATAATACTCAAGATACACATTCTCTATTATAAATGGTAAAGATGATTATATAACGGTATTAGTTATGAGTCAAAATAACTATAAGCCTAGGGAATAAAACAAACAATCTCCCACTTGCACTAGGACCAATATCATGTGTATCGTATACCCATGGACCTAACATGAACATCATGCTTTGCTTGTGTGAGGGTCTTTGTAAGCGGATCCCCTATGTTATCGTCTGTTGATACTTTACATATCTTAACGTCTCCTCTTTCTATGAATTCTCAAATGAGGTGGAAACGTCTAAGTATGTGTTTTGATCGTTGATTTGACCTTGGTTCCTTTGCTAGCGCAATGGCACCATTGTTGTCACAACAAAGTTCCACCGGATTAGTGATACTTGGAATGACTTTCAAATCACTAATGAACTTCTTGATCCAAACTGCCTCTTTAGCTGCATCGGATGCCGCTATATATTCAGCCTTAGTTGTAGAATCGGCTATGGTACTTTGCTTGGAACTCTTCCAACAAATCGCACCTCCGTTAAACATAAACACAAACCCGATTGCAATCTAAAATCATCTTTGTCAATTTGGAAGCTTGCATCTGTGTAACCCTTTACAACAAGATCATCTTCTATCCCTTCAAAGACCAAGAATGCATCATTAGTCCTTCTTAAGTACTTAAGGATCGTCTTAACTGCCATCCAATGATTTTCACCAGGATCAGATTGGTATCTGCTCGTCATGCTTAGAGTATACGAGATTTCAGGTCTAGTACAAATCATGGCATACATGATAGATCCAATAGCCAAAGCGTATGGAATCTCATTCATACTCTTTAACTCACCAATTATCTTAGGACACTAAGTCTTGATAAGAGTAATACCATGGCCCATTGACAAGTTTCCTCTCTTAGAATTTTCTATCTTGAATCTTCTAGGAACTTTGTCAATGTAAGTACTTTGACTCAAACCAATCATCCTTTTAGATCTATATCTATAGATCTTGATGCCAAGGATGTTGGCAGCTTCACCCATATCTTTCATTGAGAAACACTTCCCTAACCAAGACATAACAGTCTGAAGTGCAGGAATATCGTTTACAATAAGTAAGATATCATCGACATATAATATTAGAAATAGTACTATGCTCCCACTGAACTTCATGTATACACATGGTTCATCTTCGTTCTTGATGAAGCCAAACTCTTTGATCGATTCATCAAAACGAAGACTACAACTCCTAGAAGCTTGCTTCAACCCATATATGGATCTTTGCAACTTGCATACTTTATTAGAATTTCTTGGATCAACAAACCCTTCAGGCAGTGTCAAGAACACATCCTCAAGTAGCTTCTATGTAGGAAAGCTGTTTTGACATCCATTTGCCATATCTCATAGTCGTAATATGCGGCTTATGGCAATTAAAATTCTAACAGACTTAAGCATTTCAACTGGCAAAAAGGTTTCATCATTGTCAATACCATGAATATATCCCTTTGCTACAAGCCTACCCTTGTAAGTATGCACCTTCCCATCCATGTCGGTCTTCTTCTTGAAGACCCACTTGCACCCTATGGTTTTTACACCTTCAGGTGGATCAATCTAGTTCCAAACTTGATTATTATGCATGGATTGTAATTCGGATTCCATGGCTCCTAGCCATTTATTCGAATCAGGAGTGGACATCACCTCTTGATAGGAAGTAGATTAGTCATTCTCAATAACTTCCACTTCATTACTTTCCGATACGAGAAATCCATATCTCTCGGGTTCGGATCGTAACCTATCTGATCTACTATGGACTTGTACATCTTGAACCGGTTCTACAACTCCTTGTGAACTTGGTTCCATCTCTACTCTCGGTTCCATCTGTAAGTGTCCCAATCTGAACCACCAATGTTCCTTCAGCCCAATTTAACGACTTCCACGTCGAATGGACAGTCAAGGGCATTTTGGTCATTTCCTAAGGCAATTTAAACAAGAAAGGGCCTTAAAGGAATATCAAAAATAGGTCAAAACCGGTTGGGAAGAGTCATTTCCAAGAAATTGACCAACTTTACATTAAATGCTAGCAGCCAAAGCTGCTTTCTGCAGAGTCAGGCACACCTACACTCTCGTCCGCGCGGACAGGAATGAGACTCAGTCTCATCCACGCGGACATGTTTGAAACCTAAATTCTGCCTATAAATACAAGCACTCTCTCTCAGTTTAAAAAGACAAGAGCTCAAACCCTTACTGTTATATTCGTAAAATACCCAGAAAACAGCTTATACACCAAGCAAAAACACAAAATCCCAACACAAATCTTGATCAAATTCAAGCCCCAAACACAAATCCAAGGAAGATAGGGTACAACCATTGGTAAACCCTCCTTCTCCTTACCTTAATCTCCCTCATCCATGCATACATCTCACATTTTAAAGATGTAACTTGTTCAAATACTTGTTCTTCATTTCTTGCCCTAGATCCAAGAGGATCTCCATGGATCTCATTTCCATGGATGATTCTCTATAAGGATCAACATTTCTTTTAACTTGTTGTCTCTCTTCTTACATTAACTAGTTGTTACTTGATCTCTTGACCTAAAGTGTGGTCACCTTGGAGTTCATCTCCATGGATGATCACACTAAATGGTCCATATTCTTACTTTCATTTTCTCTTTATGTTATTGTTGCTTATTTGACCTAAAATGTAGTAATCTTGGACTAAATTTCCATGGATGACCATTTTAAAAGGTCTAAATTGTCTTTACTTCCTTAAAAATGTTTTTCCTAACCTAAGATCTTCACCTTGGAACAAATTCCATGGATGAAGATCATTAAGGTTCTTAGGTTGTAAAAAGGGTGAAAATTATACATTGAGTTCAAAGATCTCAAGGATGGTCATCTTAATGACCACCTTAGAAATCCACTCTAAAGTTGATACACCCTTAACCTAAATTCAATTTTCATGCATTAATCTTTGTTAAATCTCCCCATCCCAAGCAAATGAAATGCTTTCAAGTCCTAATGTACCCTAAGGATGGCTTGATATAGTAGATCACCACTAATCATGTTTAGTGATCACTAATCAAAGCCTAAGGAAAGTGGGGACAAGCATGGATGCAAATCCCAAAAATGTTTTTTTAACACTTTCAGTTGCAAAAACTCCGGTTCGATTACGTAACTCCGGTTCACATTACGGAATTTCTGAGAATCGGGGCTAAGCTAAAAAAACGGAAAAGGAATATTACTGTCCCATCCGCGCGGACGGGAATGAATCTCGCTACAGTCCGCGCGGACAAGAATGCAAGGGACAGACATTTTGTTTTTCGGTCATTCTTCACTCACGAAGCACATTGTTTTGGTAAATTTCGATCAGTCAAGTCAAAACTTCATTTCGAGAAAATTCCTTTTGCAAAACACACACACACACACACACAAATGGTTTTAAATTAGGAAGACTCGTTTTACGAGGCATTCCGGGTGAACCCTAACGTTCTTCCCGGAATGTAACGTGACCTCCGAACCCATTTTTCTCTAATTTTGGGCATTTTTCAAAGTTTTGGCCCTTAAACTAAAAACGGCGTGGCGACTCCGTTTGATTTTTCAAAAAAATGAAAATCGGGTACATCACAGTGGCGAATCCGCTGGGAACGATAAAAAATAAGCTTTATTTTTAAAAAAAAAATTTAAAAAAAAAAGAAAAGAAAAGCTTTTGTGGGTCAAACTTCCGTCCCGGTATTTGAAAACATTTGTACTGTGTGTGTGTGTTGGTTTTGCACATTTCGTGTTGTTTTGACTGTCCCGGAAGAATCTATATCTTGACCGTCGGACTCGTTTCCTTAACTGTTTGAATTTTGTGCTTATGTGTTTATTTGCTTTCAAAAAAAAATTCGAAAATATTTTCAAAAAAAAAAAAATTCAAAAAAAAAATTTCAAAAAAAAAATCATTTTCAAAATTTTTGCACGCATCATACTCTTTAAGACACATGTGAAAATTTCTATTTTACTCAGAAAAAGAAGATAGACTGCCGCACACTACGCGCACTTGGCCTTACACTGCACACTACGTCCTTAACCCGGGAAAATCCCAGTAGCAGCCCGTTTGGCCTTATTACGCCTCTCGGTGCGAGCACGGGACTACCCAAACATCCCTTGGAGCCTCGTGTCGACCATGCACTTGTCTGTGACACACTTTGTCCGAGATACGGTTGGTTTTTAGTTTGGTCCGTGTCGTGCCTTGTCTGTGCATACACCTTGCCAGTCAAACCTTAGTCGGCATGCCAAGTCAATATCTTTCGGAGACCCTAATCAGTCGAAGTCATGCCGGTTTTCCGTCACAGACTTTGACCAGATCTTGACTGGCGCCTTGACTTTGACTTTGACTTACACAGCTTATGCGCCGACCCCCGGCATGGCACTGAGTCATCAAGGATTAACGATTATTCCATGTCTAATTACGACTTAACTGACGACGGGTCAAGATCAGTTATGGAAGTTTATCAGTCAAAACCAGGTCGACTTTTCGTCAAGCCCTCGGACACGATCTTGACCTTTGACGTCAGCTTTGTCCGTAATTTACATCGAATGCTCGTTAAGACTAGATTACCCGCCAGACTTTAGGATCGTTTTTCTTTTCGGTCGGTGGGACCTGCTTGTCCTACGGAACCCTTGTTCGGGGTTACAGGTTGAGGGTCCGCAGGCGTAGTGATGGGTCCCACTGATCCAAGAATCAGAGTAGTTTGCGAAAAAGAAGAGCAATCTTTTCCAACCGCTTAGGTTTAATAAAACACGTTTAAGTAAACAAGAACAAATAACTGCATGTTGCATGAGCCCTAAGCCCAAACGCCTACCCTCCTTCACTCCCAAATATCTGAACCCTCGTGTCTTTCCCTCGCAGCTCCTCACAAAGCTTGGTTTCGGGTGCCGGGCCACCATTTGATCAGTTGGGAAGAGTCAAGCACATCATCAGCTTCACCCTTTGTTTCGACTCCGGGTTTCAGAATGTCTGCATCAGCCGGTAACGATGGGGACAACATCACTCCGTCCTTCGAAATCCCTCAGACAGACCAGCATTGGGTCCAGTTGGTAGAGCAGATGAGACTGCGACATGAAGCCCAAATTGACAACCTTCTGGGGGCCTTCAGGAGCCATGGTTTGGCTGTCAGTCTCAATCCCGATGGCACTTTTACCGTAAAGAAGGAAGAAAGTCCTCCTCCCACTCTCAATCGTCCCGGGTATGCCAGGATGCCACCCTCGGCTTCCTATGTCACCACCGCAGGAACTCCTGCTCGTCGACTTATAGGTCAGCTAGCCCCCAAACAGCAGTTCAAAGCGCCACCATTCCAACAGCAGTCAGGGATGGATCAGTTCGGCATGCCTCAGCAGCCGTCGGGTGTCCCCTCTCAAAATGATATCGGTCCTGCAAATATTAGTAGAGGGAATGAAGATTGGGAAACAATGGAGGAAATGTGGTTAGCCATCAGGACTCTTGTGGAATGCCAGAATAAACAGCAGGCCTGGATCGAAGAGGCCACACGTCATTTCGGAACATTGGCAATCCCCCAATTGACTGGGGCTTCCCTGAAGGACAAATATGTGCTTGTTCCCCCGGCTCCTAATGCCTCTCGTTACTTTGCGGAATCCAACCATTTGCTTCCCGGTGAGCCCAACAGCAAATCTCCCCAGACTAGTTCAACTCAGAGTCATTCTAGCACAGCTCAACCCGAGGTCCCAAATTCACCACCAGTTGTTGAGCACATTTGGTGGGATATCTGTGACTGCCTCGACTGCCTCGAAAGGGACTATCAAGATTGGATAAATGAGGACCGTCCTCCTAAGAAGAAGAAAGCTTCGTCCTAGCAAAAATTGAAAGAAAGGTTCGAAGCCGGTGATACCAGTGTGGGTACACTCGGAGAGCCATCCGGAAGGTTCGATTACTACGTACTCTACTCCAGCCAGCCCTCCCTTCCTCCAGGCCATGCCGCTCTAGAGCAAACAGGGGTGGGAAGGCCGAAAAGTCCTGCTGACAACGAGTTCGGACCTTGGGACACACAGTACCTTAGATGCAGGTAATTTCTTGCCAGATCGGAAGCTTAACCCCTGCGGGATCGACGAGTTCAATTTGTCCGGCTTAGAGCACGTGCAGGCAAAGAAAGATCAAAGCCGGTTTGGCACTCGCACTTAATCAATGTGCGACCAAGGCGGCAACCGCCACAAACGGCCTCAGCCTGACCACGAGGCTTCAGCAAAGGCTTTACCTCGCAAGAGAAGGATAGGAAACGGATGGCTTGATGACTCTCTTTCTCCGGATAAAGACCAAATCTACGATCCCCGACTGTATGGTAGTATGATCACCTTCTGCGACGAAGTCACACGAGAGATGCCTCGGACACAATGAGGCCCTATACATTACTCTCCGGCTCAACACCATATCACTCCCCGGAGTATTGGTGGACAACGGATCAGCCGTTAACGTCCTTCCCCTCAGCATGATGCGGGCCCTACGCATCAATGAAAGGCACATGATCCCATCTACCCGGACTATCAAGGCCTACGACGGCACGTCTCGTCCCATCCTGGGGACGGTGACTCTAGAGCTCTGGTTCGAAACCCAGATGGTGCCAGCAAAATTCCACGTGATGGACATTCCATCCGAATTCACAGCTCTGTTGGGACTCCCTTGGCTACATCACATGAAAGCCATAGCTTCCACCCTCCATCAATGCGTCAAATTCATTAACCGGTAAGGAGATGTTGAAGTCATCAGAGGAGACAGTTTCCTCATAGGGAACAAAGCCGAGACAGTAGCCAAGCGTGCCCGCAGCCAGACACTGGGACTACCTCCTTCAAATCGACCAAGGGACTATCGGGTCAAGTCTCATCAGAATCCCTCAGAGTCCAGTGATGTTAACTATGTCAGCGTACTCGAGCAGGCAGATCCTGAAGCAGTCCGATACATCAAGTTCAATTGCCATTTCCAACATTTGGAGGCATACTGGAGAGAAACACTAAGCATCGCCATGATGCAGGCACATAAACCCCCAGTCTCCAATCGAAGATTTGTCAGCATTCTTCAAGCCAACTCTCTGGCCCCGCCAAGTGGGGAAGTCTTCGTGATAAAAGTCAACAAGCACCGTCATACTCGTCTTGAATGTATGGACGTTGTATGGGATGTCCTCCATAAGGAATTACCCGCTGAGCCCCTTTTCTCTAGTGAAGGGTGTGATGTTTCCCTAGCAGCTCCCGCTCCACATCCAAACGCGTGACGTCCCTACATCTGGGTAGAGCCATCAGACGGCAATGAATCAGGACTCTCCGGGGTCGAGGATGCGGCGTATCCGCGAGCAGATCCTTACATTCATAGGCTCAGTTTTGAGGATGGCACCAGTCCCGATGATGTCACCTACGACACCATGGAAGTTATCAAGCTCAATACCGTGGTCCCAAAGTCTGAGTTTGAGCTGACAGTGCCGAAAGCCAAAGCCGCGGAATTCCCTTCAGACGATTGGGACGGTCCTGTTATGCAACAGTTATTCGGGGAAAAGGTCCAGGTGCCAGATCTGATCAACTTTGGTTCAGTCAAAGAGATGGTAGCAATGATTTAGGAAGGAGGACAAAAACAATGCAATTCCCGAGTCATGAGGCCCCTGACAGCAATGCCACTAAAGAATTGGGAAATTCTCTTGGGTCCGGCCGCAACCAAGGAGGAAATGATCACCAAGCTTGCATTGGTCCCCCGTCCCCTTGTGTCAACCTATGTAAAGTCCTCTGAGTCTCTCATTGTCGAGTTCGAGTCTCTAGAGTCGTCTGATGGCCTTACGCCTGAAGACTACGAAGTTGTAGCCAATGCTGTATTCCCCTTTGTTCTTAATGAAATGATGGACCTTTCTGAGTATCCCCTGATTGCCACTCTAACTAATGATAAATTAACTAATAACCTAAAAACAGTTAATAATGATTCATTGGATAAAGAAGCAGACACATTAAATGAACAATATATTAAAGAAATCTTTAAGCAGGTTGTTCGGAAAGGGGAAAATTGAGCCCAAGCTGTCGAAGAGGTTTTGACAAGTGTGAATTTGGGAACTGCGGAAGAGCCTAAAGAGACGCAGATTGGTAGTTTCTTCGAAGGAATCGAAAAGGATACTCTGATTGAGCTGCTAAGAGAATTTGTGGATGTGTTTGCGTGGTCCTATAAGGATATGCCAGGCCTCGACCCTTCCATAGTTGAACATCGAATACCGCTCGACCCGGAAGTCAAGCCAGTAAAGCAAAAGCTGAGAAGAATTAAGCCTGAATGGTCTCTACAGGTGAAGGAGGAGATAGAAAAGATGCTCAGAGCAGGGTTCATCAGGGTCATTAAATATCCGATATGGCTTTCCAACATAGTGACGGTGACCAAGGCCAACGGGAAGATCCGATGCTGCGTGGACTTCAGAGATCTGAACAAGGCTAGCCCAAAAGACGATTTCCCCCTACCAAACATTAACATGCTGGTGGATACCACGGCCAATTATGAGGTCAAATCCTTCGTTGACGGTTTTGCCGGCTACAACTAAATCAAAATGGCAGAGGAAGACCAAGCCAAGACAGCCTTCACCACCCGCCAGGGCATGTCTTGCTACGGTTATGCCATTCGGAGAAGAAACGCCGGGGCTACCTACCAGAGGGCAGCTACAGCCTTGTTCCATGACATGATCCACAAAGAAATTGAGGTCTATGTGGACGATATGATAATACATTCCAAAGGATCCAATGGCCAACACTTCATTGATCTGAGAAAATTCTTTGGCCGCCTCCGAGACCAGAGCATGAGACTCAATCCGGCCAAATGCACCTTCGGTGTAAGACGAGGCAAGGTGCTAGGATATATGGTGACGGAACGGGGAATTGAAGTAGATCCCCAGAAAATCAAGGCCATAGTCGAAATGAAGCCACCTCGAACGCTGACAGAAGTAAAATCCTTCATGGGAAGACTGCAATACATAAGTCGTTTTGTAAATCAGCTAACCTCGATCTGCGAGCCAATCTTCAAGTTGATGAAGAAAAGTGCCTACACGAAATGGACTCCAGAATGCCAGATCGCTTTTAAAAAGATCAAGGCGTACCTTGTGAATCCCCCGATTCTTTGCCCGCCACATCAGCAAAAGCCACTATTGCTATATCTGGGGCTATGTTAGCTCAAGAGAAGAAAGATTCCAAGGTCGAAAATGCCATCTATTTCGTGAGCAGAAAGCTTTAAGGGAGTGAACTCAATTACTCTGCTTGTGAAAAGACTTGCGCAGGCCTGGTTTGGGTAGTGGGAAAATTAAAGCATTACATGCAGTCTCACCCGATACATCTGGTCTCGAAATTGGACCCCATCAAATATTTGTTCGACAAGCCTTCCATCTCCATGAGGTTGGCAAAGTGGTCATTCTTTGTGGCTGAATACGACATCACTTATGTGACAAGAAAATCCGTGAAAGGGCGAGTAATGGCAGAGCAGTTGGCCGACTTCCCAAGAAATGAGTCCCGAGGACCTGAGCCCCAATTCCCCGATGACGCAATCTTTGCTCTAGAAGGAGAAAATCGTTGGCAGCTCTTCTTTGACGGGGCATCAAACAAAAAGGGAAATGGGATAGGAATGCTTCTGGTCGACCCTGCCGATGAGTATACCCCCATAGCAGTAAAGTTGAATTTTGAGGTTACAAACAATGCTGCTGAATATGAAGCTTGCATAGCCGGGTTGGAGGCCGCTCTCGACAGAAATATCAAAGAATTGGAAGTATACGGTGACTCTGCCCTCATCATCAACCAGGTCTCTAACAGATGGAAGACCATGGACCCGGGTCTGCAGAAATATCACACTTACATGGAGGAGCTAGTGACTCAGTTCAAGGAGATCAGCTTTCATTACTTGCCCAGGGATCGCAACAGATTCGCAGATGCTCTGGCAACACTAGCCTCTCTCGTTGAAATAGCTGAAGGAATGTCTGTCAAGCCATTCAGAGTTGGGAGAAGAGAAAACCCCGCTTATTGCTTTGAAATCGAGGCGGAGGTCGAACTAGCCAATGATCCCTGGTATACCCAGATTTATCAGTACTTGAAGAACGGTGAGGCTTCTTTCAAAAATGAAGATGGGGAATACAAGGAGGGAATCAAAGCGAAAAACCTCTCAGCCCTAAAATGACTCGCCTCCCACTATGTCCTTTTGGGAGATATGCTGTATAAAAAGCGTTACCAAGGCCCCCTCCTGAGGTGTATCAGCAAGCAAGAGGCTACCGAACTCATGAAAGAAATACATGGTGGTACCTGCGGCCCCCACATGAATGCTCGGGCTCTAATGCAAATCATACTGAGAATGGGGTACTTTTTGATCTCCATAGAAAGGCGCATCCGGTTCGTCGAAGGCTGCGACAAATGCCAGCGGTACTCGAACCTCAACCACTTGCCTCCACACGAGCTCTACTGCATGACAACCCCTTGGCCTTTCGTCACTTGGGGAATTAATGTCATAGGCAAAATCACACCATCAGGCAGCAACGGCCACGAATTCGTCCTGGTAGCAGTGAACTATTTCACCAAATGGGTTGAAGCCAAATCCTACAAAGTCCTCAACTCAAAGAAAGTAGCCCTCTTCATCAAAGAGAACATCATATGCAGATACGGGTTGCCGGCCGAAATCATCTCAGATAATGGATCCCACTTTGAAGGGGAATGCGACAGGCTGCTGGCGGAATTCATAATAACCCGTCACAAGTCATCTCCCTATAGGCCCCAAACTAACGGAGCCGTCGAGGCAGCAAACAAGACCTTGGAAAACATCATTCGGAAAATGGATGTCCGAGGCAGAGATTGGCCTGACAAGCTTCACCTTGCTCTTTGGGGATACAGAATATCCGTCAGAACTGCAACCGGGGAAACACAATTTGCTCTCACCTATGGAATGGAAGCCGTGCTCCCGGTTGAGCTAGAAATTCCCTCACTCCGCGTGCTGTTGGAAAGTCAGATCAACGAGGTCGAATGGCTCCGGAGTCGCCATGATGAATTGGCTCTGCTAGATGAACGCCGATTGAGAGCCATGGAACATATCCGAGCTTACCAAGGAAGAATGGCCAGAGCCTTCGATAAGAAAGTAAAATATCGGGAGATCAGGGAAGGTGACCTCGTTTTGAAAGAGAAGGCCCCAGTCCGCATCAACCCGCTTGGCAAATGGGAGCCTGTCTAGGTCGGACCATATGTCGTTCAGAAGATCTTCTCCGGAGGGGCCATGCAACTTGCAGACCTCGACGGAAATCCTTTTGTACACCCAGTGAATGGCGATAAGCTGCGCAGATACTACGCGTAAAACACTGAGTCAAAAAAAACAAAAAAAATAATAATAAAAAAGGGGGGTGCTAAAAGAGTAATACCCAACTAGGTTGAAAACCCGAAAGGGCAGCCTAGGTAAAAGACAGGGTTGCACCAAAGAAAAAAACAAAAAAAAGTGCTAAAAGAGTAATACCCAACTAGGTTGAAAACCCGAAAGGGCGGTCTAGGTAAAAGACAGGGTTTCACCAAAAAAACAAAAAAAATATAAAAAAAATTAACCGAGTCGAATTACAGAGACCTGAGCCCTTTGGTCCAAGGGAAACGTAGGCAGCCGAAAACTGTTCGGTCTAAAACACAAATAAAAGCCATACTTTGTCATCAACACATTGATCAAGCCATGAAGGTGTTTTGAAAAACTCTGAAGCAATTCACATATTCATTACAGTTAAAAGCTTTTTGATGAGTCTAAGCTCGGTTCACTCCTACGACTCACAACCTGCTAAAAGAAACTAAAATGTATAACAATTAATATGCCTGCTATGACAAGCAGGGGATACTCAGAGACCTCAAGGTCACTCCAAGCCGCTTGTACTGGCCTCTCCCCTCTTCCTTCCTCCTCTTCGGGTCTTTTTCCTCTGAACAGGAAAAATGTCAGTCTTCCTCCTACCGAGCTCTGGTGTAGGGACAGGATCTATCAAACCAGCGTCTTTCAGGGCCTTAGTAGCCCTAGCCTCGTCTCTCATCTCCTGTAGCCGAGCCGGCAACATAGGAATCCTCCCCTCCTGTCTCTTGACATAAGTCTCGTAATCAGTCACGATATCTCCACTCTTATCATAAGGATTGGCTCTCGCCTCGGTCCTCCACCTCTCAGAAATCGTCATATCTTCCGCACCAACAATGGCCTCACGCCGTCTCAAAATAGCCACCTGAGTCTCCCCCAAATGCCTCTCGTACCAATCCAAGTACCAAGTGGTCAGAAATACGTGCCCTGGATGCCTGAGGATAACCCTAGGAGGAAAGACGTCATACCTCCATGCTCGGGAAAGAAATGGGAACACTGAAGGATCATCCATCGAAGCAGAAGCCACCACCCTGGTAGCTATGTCCTCAAAGCCCTCCAAAGGAGTCTGCTCCAAGCCAAACTGTCTCCGAACCAGAGCCAAAATATAAAAACTGGACTGAGAAAGCCCCGAAAGCATGACCACATGAGAACCATCCTGAAGTACTCTCCGAGTCTCTACCCGCCAATGAGGCACCAACCATCTGATTGTTGGGTTTTACGGGTCCATGCGCAGCGGAATTAAGCATTAAAAACATAAAACCCAAGAAGCCCTAGGATCCGTTCTATACAATTAATTTGAATATCAATGAAATAGAATTAAACCAACCTTGAAACGCTTTCCGGTCTTGAGCTATCGAACGATTTGATTATGTGATATTGAATCACAAACTTCGTTCTTCAACTTGCTTGAACTCTAGGTCTTGATCGATGAACGAGCGAAGACCCTCTTTTGGTATCCACACCTTCGAATGAATCCAAGAACAATTTCTTGTTGATTGCTAGATCTAAACCTTGAAGAATATTGAGAGAATTTGATTGTGAATTTTGCTTTAAAATTTCGGCTAGGGTTTTTAGGTCTGACAGAACCCTGTATTTATACTACAAATAGTGTAAATACCTCTTCTAATCAAATTAGGAGAGACAGGCTGTCAATACCACGTATTGGCCTATTATGTCGCGCGGTATATCAAGCCATTGGCTTGATATGTCGCGTGACATAAGTAGCCAGTTTCTGTGCCTCTCAATCATTCTTCCTCCGGTTTAACCAATTCATTCTAGTTGTGTGTGACCCAATAGGATTACATCATGTTGGCAATGAGATCGATCATATCGAACCTCATAAGACATAAGCGGACTCTAGCAAGCCATTATGTCTACCCAAATGATGTAACGTAAGAGTTCACGTTTCCAACGGTGTACTTCCATTTATCCCTTTTTGTCTCACGATGTTATATTGAACACAAGTCATGGTCCTTGTCGACTTGTTATTGTTCAATGCTTTCTCGATTCTTGAGTATAATGATAATTCCAATCATATTGGGGTACGGCCATACACTTTCATCATTATCACTCATCGAGGGGCCCAAGCATAACATCTCTCTTCCGAGGGACAAACTCCTTCTTGACTTATCATCCTTCCCATCATGAATCCGATCATGCCAATGATAGCCTTTATAGATATCGTGTTAAGATATCGTTTGACTAAAAATCAAACATGGCTTTCATCATATGTAAGGTTATGATAGTCTCGAGGCATAGGAAATAAATGAAGTAACCGTATGAGATTTAAGTATGACATTTGACCATTACATAAATCTCATGCGGGTCATGTCCGATCACTTGTTCTCTAACAAGTACCCATAATTTCAATGTGCATCTCTTATGCATATAATCATCACATGATTATCCATTGACCATTATACTAATCTATTCTCTTAATAATTAGGGACGAGAGATTATTATAAATAAATATACAAAACATATAATAATCAAATAATAAACATCTCATATAATAATAAATAATGTCAACACATAAGTCTATCAATCATAGGCCTAGGGCATAACACCAACAGTCTCCCACTTGCACTAGGCCCAATCTACCATGTATCGAATACCCATGGACCTAACATGACCATCATGTTTAGCTTGTGAGAGAGCCTTAGTTAGTGGGTCCGCCACGTTGTCATCGTGTGTCTACTCTGCATATCTTAACGTCTTCCCTTTCACATATCTCACGGATAATGTGGAAACGTCGAAGTATGTGTTTGGATCTCTGGTGTGATCTTGGTTCCTTTGCTTGTGCAATGGCCCCATTGTTATCACGGTAAAGTTCAATAGGATCTCCGATGCTTGGAACGACTTCCAAATCACTAATGAACTTCTTGATCCAAAGCGCTTCCTTAGGCTGCATCGGATGCCGCTATGTACTCGGCTTCGGTTGTAGAATCGGCGACGGTACTTTGCTTGGAACTTTTCCAACTCACGGTGCCTCCATTAAGCATAAACAAAAATCCCAGGCGATCTAAAATCATCTTTGTCGGTTTGGAAGCTAGCATCTCGTGTAGCCTTTGACTACAAGATTTTCTTCCATTCCTCCAAAGACCAAGAATGCATCCTTAGTTCTTCGTAAGTACTTAAGGATATTCTTGGCTGCTATCCAATGTGGTTCAGGGATCGGATTGGTACCTACTCGTCATGCTTAGAGCACACGAGACATCGGGTCTAGTACATAACATAGCATACATGATAGACCCAATTGCCGAAGCATATGGAATACCATTCATTCTCTTTCGCTCATCATTAGTCTTTGGACATTGATTCTTGCTAAGAGATATACCATGCAACATTGGCAAATTCCCTCTTTTAGAATTTTCCATTTGGAATCTTCTAAGGACTTTGTCAATGTAAGTACTTTGACTTAAACCAATCATCCTCTTGGATCTATCTCTATAGATCTTGATACCAAGGATATATGCGGCTTCGCCCATATCTTTCATTGAAAAGCACTTTCCCAACCAAGACTTGACGAGTCTCTAGTGCGGGAACGTCATTTCCAATGAGTAAGATATCGTCGACATACAACACTAAAAATAGTGCTACGCTCCCACTAATTTTCTTGTATACACAAGGTTCATCTTCGTTCTTGATAAAGCCAAATTCCTTGATTGCTTCATCAAAACGTAGATTCCAACTCCTTGAAGCTTGCTTCAATCCATAAATAGTTTACGCAACTTACACACCTTGTTAGAATTTTACGGGTGACAAAACCTTCGGGTTGTATCATGTATACATCCTCAAGTAACTTCCCATTAAGGAAAGCTGTTTTGACATCCATTTGCCATATCTCATAGTCATAATATGCGGCTATGGCAAGTAAAATTCTAATAGACTTAAGCATAGCTACGGGCGAAAGGTTTCATCATAGTCTATGCCATGAATCGCCTATACCCCTTAGCTACTAGCCTAGCCTTATAGGTGTGCACCTTCCCATCCATGTCGGTCTTCTTCTTGAAGACCCATTTGCACCCTATGGTTTTTACACCTTCGGGTGGATCAATCAAGTTCCAAACTTGATTATCAGCCATGGATTGTAATTCGGACTTCATGGCTTCTTGCCATTTTTCCGAATCCGGAGCGGACATCGCTTCTTGATAGCAAGTGGGTTCATCATTTTCGATTAACTCCACTTCATCACTTTCCGTAACGAGAAATCCCATATCTCTCGGGTTCGGATCGTGATCTACCACTTCGGCGAGGAACTTGTGCATCTTGAACCGGTTCCACAACGGTTTGTGAACTTGGTTCAGTTTCTACCATTGGTTCAATGTTGTTTTTGGGTTCTCGAACTTCTTCGAGATCTATTTTACTCCCACGGGTTCCTTTGCGAAGAAACTCCTTTTCTAAGAAAGTACCATTTCGAGCAACAAACACTTTGTTCTCGTTTCGGTTGTAGAAATAGTATCCTTTGGTTTCCTTAGGATATCCCACAAAAACACATTTATCGGATTTAGGTGCTAGCTTGTCGAGAAGTTAACTTCTTGACATATGCATCACAACCCCAAATCTTCATGAAAGACAAACTAGGTTTTCTTCCATGCCACATCTCATATGGGGTCTTTTGAACCGATTTGGTAGGAACTGCGGTTTATAGTGAAAGCGGCGAGTTTCTAGTGCATGTCCCCAAAAGGATAAAGGAAGCTCAACTTGACTCATCATAGAACGAACCATGTCCAACAAAGTTCTATTCCTCCTTTCAGACACGCCATTCCATTGTGGTGTTCGGGTGGAGAGAGTTACGAAACGATTCCACAACTCTTAAGATGACTGTCAAATTCTTGGCTCAAATATTCACCACCTCGATCGGATCGAAGTACCTTAATAGTTTTGCCAAGTTGATTTAGTACCTCATTTTGAAATATTCGAAATATCTCAAACGATTCACTCTTATGTTTCATTAGATAAACATATCCAAATCTACTATAATCATCAGTGAATGTTATGAAGTACCGAAATCCTCCCCTAGCATCGCTACTCATAGGCCCACATACATCGGTATGTATGAGTCCTAACAAGTCGCCCGCCCTGTCACCGGTTTTGGTAAATGGGTCCTTGGTCATCTTGCCAAGTAAACAAGATTCACATGTCTCATATGATTCATAATCATGTGAGTCCAAAAATCCATCTTTGTGGAGTTTAGAAATGCGTTTCTCGTTTATATGGCCAAGACGACAATGCCATAAGTAAGTGTGGTTTACATCATTGGGTTTAGATTTCTTGTTAATGTTATAGACATCATTATCGCGATTTTCAACATCAAGAATATAAAGGCCATTGAATGAAACAGCAGTACAATAATGCATATCACTCTTGTAAATAGAAAATTTCTTATCACATATAAGAAAATTAAAACCTTCATTATCCAAACATGAAATCGAAATAATATTCCTACTTAAAGCTGGAACGTAATAACAATTGTTCAAAACAAGTATTGGTCCACTAGGTAAAGTAACTTCATAAGTTCCTACGGCTAATGCAGCAACTCTTGCTCCATTCCCCACACGTAGGTCCACTTCACCTTCCTTAAGCATCCTTGTTCTTTAGACCCTGCACATTTAAACAAATGTGAGTTCCACATCCGGTATCCAATACCCAAGAACTAGAAGTAGATAGGAATATATCTATAACAAAGATACACGAAGTTGAAGCAACTCCTTTGCTCTTCTTCGGTGCTTCCTTGTATTTTGCGCAATTTCTCCTCCAATGTCCAATCTCATTGCAATGGAAGCATTGCGTCCTCTTGGGACTTAGGCTTAGCCTCTTTAGGCTTGGAGGCCTCTTTGGGCTTGGCACCCTTTGCCTTAGGATTAGCAACCTTTGCTTTTCCTTTACCCTTGAACCCTTTCCCCTTGTTAACCATTAGCACTTGATCGGTCTTCTTCTCGGCCAATCTTGGTTTCCGCAGTAGTCAACATTTGAACTAACTCGGAAAGGTTTCTATTCATTCCACCCATGTTATAGTGCATTATGAAATGACTAAAACTTTTAGGTAATGAATTCGGTATTATGTCGGTAGCCAACTCTTGGCTAATTGGAAAACCGAGCCTTTCAAGATGCTCAATGTGGCCCTTTAGCTTGAGAGCATGGGGACCAACGGCTTGTCCTTCACTCATCTTGCATGAGGTCGAGGATGCAAGCCGTGTTGTACCTTTCTTGCCTAGCTTGAATTTGGAACATTTCCATCGGCCGATTGTTTAAGTCGACTGTCCCCAAGTGCTCAAGATTCTTGAAGACTCTTGCACATGGCGGAGAGCATAAGGCAACTAACATCTGTAGAGTCACGCTTGTGCTTCGATATTGTTCCCTTATTGCCCTAGCGGCATTGGCGGGGTTCGGGTGGAATAGGTTCGGTGAGAACGTACGGTTTCTCCTCTTGTTTGAGAACAATTCTCAAACTACGGATCCAATCCATATAGTTTGTACCATTCTCTTCCAACTTTTCCTTCTCAAGGACGGATCGCAGTGAAAAGTGATTATTGTTTGATGCCATTTATTCTACAAAAAGATATACATAAAATATGAACACATATAAGTAAACATATCATATGAGAAGTATAGTGCATTTAAATAAATGCTCCCACTAAATTATACACCTTCAAATGCAAATAAGCATAATATACATTTAATGGGCTAAGATCCAACTTTAATTCAATTTCAAGTTTGCTATGGCAAACCGCTCAAAATTAAATTAATTAGGTAGAAAACATCAATCATATCACATATATGACTCTTAGATCTTTTATGAGATCAATTCAAGACATCATATGTCTAGGCATATTTTAATCTCATCTTATGCCTTGGGTCCAAAACCATTTTGATAACCCAATTAAGTTCATTCACTTTAAAACGTATAGGAACCACCATTTCCTCATCTTGCTCGCATTCGAATAGAATCAAAGCACCTTGCTATGGCAAGCCCACCCAAAACTATCCGAATGGTCTCAAGTGTTTTTAATCATGAATTGGCATAAAGAACTTAAAAGTTAAATGAAGGTTCTTTAAAGGTAGATTATAAGCGTATCAGAAAGATAGTCAAAAATCATGCACCGGGTAAGTTCCCGGAAGATAGGTGAGCCGCAAGGACTTCTTAAGTACCAACTCTTCCTTAGACAGAACTCTCCTAGACATGCATAATTAGAAATCAACTACGATTAGGCAACATAATCCTTACCTTTTATAAACAATCAGTTTCCTTTTAAATTTCGCGTATTTATGACTTGTTTCCATAACCAATCATAAGATCCAAAATTTACAATGTCTAAATCTAAACATATTAGGAAACTAAATATCATGTTTCAACTAAACATCTAATTTAATAATTCTTAACAATTAAGAACAAATAATTCATGCATCGCAACAATTAATAAAACACATTTAAATTAATTAAGCATGCATAAACAATGAATCAATCTAGCATGGACTTATAAACTCAATTTTATAACATCCAGTTTTTCATACACATTACAATAATTATTAAAATCATATTTTAATCAATTAATCATGTATATCAATGAATCAATCTATCGCGGACTTATAAACTCAATTTTATAACATCCAGATTTTCATATCAACATATCAGATTGTTAACACAATCATAGAACAGCAGAAAATTTGAACATACAGATTACGCCGGTTTTGGCTTGTTATGTCGCGTGACATCATCGGCCCGAGGCTTGATATGTCGCGCGACCTAACAGCCGGATAACCTGAATTCCTCATGGCTCATCATGTCGCGCGACTAAAGCGGCCAAGTAACAGGATTTCAGATTCGAACCAATACAGATTACCCAATTAAATCACATAAAACAGCCTTTTTACAGATTTAATTCAGCATAAATTGAAAACGATTTTCACATTGTTTCACATAAACAATTAAAATTCTATCACATATAAAACATGCAATAAGCATATAAACAATTTATATCTTAAACCTAGCATGTTAATTCAAACTTAATCATACGAACGGGGCTCGATACCACTTTGTTGGGTTTTACGGGTCCATGCGCGGCGGAATTAAGCATTAAAAACATAAAACCCAAGAAGCCCTAGGATCCGTTCTATACAATTAATTTGAATATCAATGAAATAGAATTAAACCAACCTTGAAACGCTTTCCGGTCTTGAGCTATCGAACGATTTGATTATGTGATATTGAATCACAAACTTCGTTCTTCAACTTGCTTAAACTCTAGGTCTTGATCGATGAACGAGCGAAGACCCTCTTTTGGTATCCACACCTTCGAATGAATCCAAGAACAATTTCTTGTTGATTGCTAGATCTAAACCTTGAAGAATATTGAGAGAATTTGATTGTGAATTTTGCTTTAAAATTTCGGCTAGGGTTTTTAGGTCTCGATGAACCCCGTATTTATACTACAAATAGTGTAAATACTCTCTTCTAATCAAATTAGGAGAGACAGTACATCAATACCACGTATTGGCCTATTATGTCGCGCGGTATATCAAGCCATTGGCTTGATATGTCGCGTGACATAAGTAACCGCTTCTGTGCCTCTCAATCATTCTTCCTCCGGTTTAACCAATTCATTCTAGTTGTGTGTGACCCAATAGGATTACATCATGTTGGCAATGAGATCGATCATATCGAACCTCATAAGACATAAGCGGACTCTAGCAAGCCATTATGTCTACCCAAATGATGCAACGTAAGAGTTCACGTTTCCAACGGTGTACTTCCATTTATCCCTTTTGTCTCACGATGTTATATTGAACACAAGTCATGGTCCTTGTCGACTTGTTATTGTTCAATGCTTTCTCGATTCTTGAGTATAATGATAATTCCAATCATATTGGGGTACGGCCATACACTTTCATCATTATCACTCATCGAGGGGCCCAAGCATAACATCTCTCTTCCGAGGGACAAACTCCTTCTTGACTTATCATCCTTCCCATCATGAATCCGATCATGCCAATGATAGCCTTTATAGATATCGTGTTAAGATATCGTTTGACTAAAATCAAACATGGCTTTCATCATATGTAAGGTTATGATAGTCTCAGGCATAGGAAATAAATGAAGTAACCGTATGAGATTTAAGTATGACATTTGACCATTACATAAATCTCATGCGGGTCATGTCCAGTCACTTGTTCTCTAACAAGTACCCATAATTTCAATGTGCATCTCTTATGCATATAATCATCACATGATTATCCATTGACAATTATACTAATCTATTCTCTTAATAATTAGGGACAGAGATTATTATAAATAAATATACAAAACATATAATAATCAAATAATAAACATCTCATATAATAATAAATAATGTCAACACATAAGTCTATCAATCATAGGCCTAGGGCATAACACCAACACTGATATCCTCAGTACCGCGACAAGCCATCCAGTACTCCCATGAGCCCTGATCATCAAGATCCACAGTAACCCCTCTCCTGGCAAAAGTCCAAGGTTTGACCGCATCAGAAGTTTCGCGAAGGACACCCAGGCGCTCCATCAGCCACATAGTCAAAAGAAACGGGCTGCCCCCGTGCATGTACCGCCTCCGGGTAGCCAACCTGTCAACAGCATGAAGAGTCTCTCCCAGGATCAAGGGCACAACATCCCGGCCCAAACGACAGTGAACAACTACATCCAGCAAAGCCCGGTGACAAATCCCAAAGGAGTAAACCATAAACAAAGTCCCAAACATGCAGAGTGCAAAAGCATTCCAATATGCATCATCAACCACTCCTAAACTCCTAAACCTATCAGGAAGACCGGAAATGTCAAAATGATCAGGACCACGGATCATACCTTGTGCTTCCTCCGGGGAAAGATGAAGAAGGTTGCAAAGGAAGCTCCTCCGGGCAAAGGAATCGCAATGTCCTCCACCTCGGGACCACCAAGTAGAGCTCGGAATTCTTCAACGGTCGGAACCACCTCATTGTAAGAAAAGCAAAAGACATGCCTTCTAGTATCCCAAAATGAAGCGGAGGCCCTCAAGAGATCATAATCCGGAACCAATTCTTTGAGAGACCACAAGCATTTTATCTTGTACCTTTCCTCAAAAAATGACCTCCTCTCGTGCATAATCTCCCGGGACCACTCTTTGAACTTGTTGACGAAAGACACTTGGGATTCTTGGGACAATTTTGATGGAGTTTTCTTGAAGTTTTCCATGGCTTTTTCTCTCCTTCTCCCCGAAAATGGCTGTTTGAACAGGCAGTTGGAGTGGGTGTTTGAATTAAAAGTGGGAAAACCAGATCCAAAGTAAAAATTAAATGCCAGTGTCAGACCTCAGCCTTATCCGCGCGGACAGGATTGAGTCTCATCCCCATCCGCGCGGACAGGAATGTCACCATCAGAAAAAAAATCTGCAGCAGTTTTTACTGCTGCACCGCGGAGGAATATTTCATCCCAGCCGCTCGAAACCTGCACAAAGCCTGTCCAAAACAGTTCATATACCAAACATTCACACCCCTGCCAAAAAACCGGGCTCATGCAACATCCACATGCATAATAAATAAAAGAAAAGAAATTAAGTAATCCTAGATTATTACATCCCAAAAAAAAATGTGCATGAAAAATAAATTGTATCTGTCCCAAACAACCAAATCACTCATCAGAATCATCGGAAGCTATCGCCTTCCCTCGGTCCCTCTTACGACTCGTGCCTACATCCTCTGCGGCCATGAACATCTCGGGCTCGGGGTCATCATCCTCGTCTCCAGAAAGAGGCTTGTCTGGACCAGTGGGTACGCCATGATAGGGCAGGCCGAGATCTGCGAAAAAGTCATACCCGAACGTGAATGCATCGGATCCCTGGCCCTGTGAAGATGATCCGCCCTGGTGCCAGACGTGGCCCTGTCCATGTAAATCCCCGAGAATTACATGATCTGGAGATAGCTCCATGCTAGGATCTATGAAAGGAGAAGGGGGAGTGTCCGCGGAATGATCAGAATGAATAGGGGAGGGCTCTCGCTCTACTGGCGCCGGCTGTGCTCGTCTATCCCTGCCCCGAGCGGCCCCACAAGTGATAAGCCGCTTGATGAACCTCTTGCCCCCGATCACCTGCCGCACCAGCTTCTCGACAACCGTGGCCAGGAACTGCACAGAAACAAGGGCATTAGAAGTGGTTGAAGCTAAAAAAAAAAAAAGAAGAAGAAGAAGAGACAGAAGCGATAAAGAGAGTACCCTCATATCCGGGCGAGGCTGGAATGCTCGGGGGGCCCTCTCAGGGATAGGTATCTGCACTCTCAATCTCACCGCGTCCTGGACATATGAAAAGTCTGACCGAGGGTACCGTACGATCGAGATCCCCTCTCTCTCAAGCACCTGGGGCATCCTCAGCCTCTCCAGCACAAACGTCGAATACGGCACGTCCATCACAAACCCTGAATAGTGCTGGCCACCCCGGTAAAAAGCCCAAGTCTCCGATCCCTCGGTCGGACTCATCATGTCAGCAGGAGGCTCCATAGGTGCCAGCAAAGGTGCGCCGTCGCCATGCTGGCGAGTCACCCTGTCCCCCAAGTAATAGACGTCGCAAGACAACCCCCTCAAGATCCTTCGCTCCACAGTCCATCTCTCCGCGCCCTTAAGCTGCTCCACGCCAAAACTGCCCCAGGGGTAGAACCTCATCCTCTCATCTGTCTCCATTCTCATAAGGGGCCGACACTCCTTGTACTTGAGGGTCGTGCTCCCTTGAGCACCCCTCTTCTCCCAAGCCTTCCTAGTCCAGGAGAGCATGGCCGGATACGCCCCAATGTGCTCCGCCAGCTACCGCCACATCCTAATGTCAAAAAACTCCAGAGCCCACACCTGCGAAAGGAAAAGATTTCATCAGCTAAGTTCGAAAAAAGGAACAGTACATGCAAAAAAGAAAAGAAAAGGCAAAAGCTTGTACCTCCAGCGGAAACTCAAAGCATGAAAGAGAACTCACAGCCTTCCGGTTGTACCTGTCCAGAGCAAAGTAAAGCTCTGCTAGCCCAGCCTCCCCCCAGGCCACCTCTCCAGCTCTCTCCACATCCGTCAACGTCCTCAACAAAGCAAACACAGTCGTCCCCTCGGCATGTCCAAACAACGTACTCGAAAAAGCGAACCACAGAAAAGACCTAGCAATCTGCTCAGCAGCAATCCTCTCATCACCCGCCTCATACCTCGCCATGCTCTCCACAATCTTCCCTTGAACCACCGCATACTCTATCCCCATCCCCTTCTTGGGAATGGGGACAAAACCTAAGAGATCCTGCAACTCCCTGTCACTGTAGCCATCCCGCCACTCAATGCTACATCCCTTAAAGGACAAACCCGTGATCGCAGCGTAGTCAGAAGGCATAACTGTAGCCTCGCCCCAAAAGAAGTGGAAGGTATGGGTCACGTCCCACCAATGCTCCGCCAAAGCAAATGTCAAGCCCTTGCTCTTCGGCAACTTCACCAATCCCCTCAAGCACTCAACAAACTCATACAACCCAGTCTCAATAACAATCTGCCTCGGACTCATCATCGCCCCCTACCCAAGATCGGAAGCTGATCCCATAGGCTAATCACAGACTCCACTGATCCCCGGGTCTTCAGCTTATTCAGCTGATCCTGCACAAATCGATCACCACCCTGCAATGAAAAAAAAAAGAGAAAAAAAAAAAAAGAGATGTCAATAAACAGTTGCATTTGCATAAGCATAAAGTTTTGAAAGAAAATTTCGGCAGCATAACGGCATACAATGCACTCAACCCCATTTTTCTCGCACAAAAGAAAAGGTTTTTCAACAATCACCATTCATCATTCATTCATGCACAAAGGGACATGTCAATGACAGGGAGTCAACAGAAGCAAAACTCCATCCCGTTTTTCATAAAATAGCACACATAAACAATTTTCACATTCATTCATTCATAAGGAGTCGACATAAGCAAAACTCCGTCCCATTTTTCACAGAAAATCCTATTTTCACAAAAAAATGCACGCATGAATAATTCTTTACATTCATATCATTCATAAAAACATCATCTCATTGCAAAAATACCACATGAAAAAGTCCGTCCCGGATTCGGGAAAATTTTAGTCACCTCATATTTCAAAAATGGCAAATCGCCCATTCTTTTTTCAAACAAAATGCATATTCATATTACCCATATACTCAATACAACATGCAAATCATCAAAGTCAAATTTCAAGGCCAAGAAGCATGATTTTCGAATTTCTTTAAAAAAAAAAGAGAGAAAAAAATAATTTCAAACGATAATCAACAAAAAACGAATGAAGAAATTCGAAGCATACCGTGCGAAGATCCGGATCAGTGGACCAATGCTGCCACATATCTGGATAGGGTTCCTCCGCAATCGATTGCGAAAGTGAGTAATGCCTCCTCATCCTAACAAGCTCTAACCTCCTCTCCGCAATCGGACCGCGCCCTTGACCATGAATAGCGGCTTCCCTGTGTTCCATGATCCCAGAATTGAAGAAAATCGAAAGATTTCGAAGCTTCCTTGGGCAACAATGGCGGATTTTCGCCTTCTCTCTCATCTCTCTCGTAAAACTGGAAAAGCTGTGAAGAGGAAGAAGAAAGGCCTCGGCCTTTTAAAAACCAGTCTGAATTTCACTCCTGTCTGCGCGGACAGGAATGAAGGGATAAAATTCCCATTTTGCCCTTTAAAAATCCAAGACTCTACAGTTTGATCCCAGACTTAACAGGGATAACCAAAGTTAACCCAAGTTAACCCCCTCTTCAAAAGAACTCCCCGGCAGTAAAATGTAAGTCCGATCTCTTCAACGAAAGTTAACAGAATCCCGTTTCTTTCCTCATTTTCATCCCCGGCAGTAAAACGTAAGTCCGACTTCTCCAACGAAAGTTAACGAAATCCCGTTTCTTTCTTCATTTTCATCCCCGGCAGTAAAATGTAAGTCCGATCTCTTCAACAAAAGTTAACGGAATCCCGTTTCTTTCCTCATTTTCATCCCCGGCAGTAAAACATAAGTCCGATCTCTCCATCGAAAGTTAACGGAAGCCTATTTCTTTCCTCGTTTTCACTAACGACGGTAAAACGTAAGCCCGTTTCCTTCATCGAAAGCTAACGAAATCCCGTTTCTTTCCTCGATTCCATCCCCAGCAGCTTCCGAACTACGTATGGGCTTGATTCCCCATTCGGGATACGTAGGTAGCCTACCATAGGTCCAGCCACTCGACCAATACGGTCATCCTTTTCCTCGGCAACAAACATAAGACCGATCCCTTCAAATGAAGTCCAACAAAGGACTATCTACCCCCTCAGAATCCATCCCCAACAAAAGGATGCAAACCATCAAAAGAAATCACTTAAAATCAAGGTTTGAGGCACCTAAAACGCCATCATCAAGGTCCGGGGCACCTAAAACGCCACCTTTAAGGTTCGAGGCACCTAAAACGCCATCTTCAAGGTCCGAGGCACCTAAAACGCCATCTTTAAGGTCTGAGGCACCTAAAATGCCATCTTTAAGGTCTGAGGCACCTAAAACACCATCTTCAAGGTCCGAGGCACCTAAAACGCCATCTTTAAGGTCCGAGGCACCTATAACTCCATCTTTAAGGTTCGAGACACCTAAAACGCCATCTTCAAGGTCTGAGGCACCTAAAACGCCATCTTCAAGGTCCGAGGCACCTAAAACGCCATCACTAAGGTCTGAGGCACCTAAAACGCCATCTTCAAGGTCCGAGGCACCTAAAACGCCATCACCAAGGTCTGAGGCACCTAAAACGCCATCTTCAAGGTTCGAGGCACCTAAAACGCCATCATTACTAGGATGACATCCTAAAACAGTCTCTCTAGGGTCGACGTCTGAAGATAGTCGAAAGACCCGAACTACGACTGGCTTGATTCCTCATAAGGATACGTAGGTAGCCTATCATTATGTTCAGCCATCCGACCAAAATGGTCACCCTCTTCTCCCCAGAGATTGGGACCTCACTTTTATCGACGACCCCACTTCCTTCGAAAGTGCCGTCGCCGAGGGGCTACTGTAAGTGTCCCAATCTGAACAGCCAATGTTCCTTCAGCCCAATTTAACGACTTCCACGTCGAATGGACAGTCAAGGGCATTTTGGTCATTTCCTAAGGCAATTTAAACAAGAAAGAGCCTTAAAGGAATATCAAAAATAGGTCAAAAACCGGTTGGGAAGAGTCTTTTCCTAGAAATTGACCAACTTTACATTAAATGCTAGCAGCCAAAGCTGCTTTCTGCAGAGTCAGGCACGCCTACACTCTCATCCACGCGGACAGGAATGAGACTCAGTCTCATCCGCGCGGACATGTTTGAAACCTAAATTATTCCTATAAATACAAGCACTCTCTCTCAGTTTAAAAAGACAAGAGCTCAAACCCTTACTGTTATATTCGTAAAATACCCAGAAAATAGCTTATACACCAAGCAAAAACACAAAATCCCAACACAAATCTTGATCAAATTCAAGCCCCAAACACAAATCCAATGAAGATAGGGTACAACCATTGATAAACCCTCCTTCTCCTTACCTTAATCTCCCTCATCCATGCATACATCTCACATTTTAAAGATGTAACTTGTTCAAATACTTGTTCTTCATTTCTTGCCCTAGATCCAAGAGGATCTCCATGGATCTCATTTCCATGGATAATTCTCTATAAGGATCAACATTTCTTTTAACTTTTTGTCTCTCTTCTTACATTAACTAGTTGTTACTTGATCTCTTGACCTAAAGTATGGTCACCTTGGAGTTCATCTCCATGGATGATCACACTAAATGGTCCATATTCTTACTTTCATTTTTTCTTTATGTTATTGTTGCTTATTTGACCTAAAATGTAGTCATCTTGGAATAAATTTCCATGGATGACCATTTTAAAAGGTCTAAATTGTCTTTACTTCCTTAAAAATATTTTTTCTAACCTAAGATCTTCACCTTGTAACAATTTCCATGGATGAAGATTATTAAGGTTCTTAGGTTGTAAAAAGGGTGAAATCGATACATTGAGTTCAAAGATCTCAAGGATGGTCATCTTAATGACCACCTTAGAAATCCACTCTAAAGTTGATACACCCTTAACCTAAATTCAATTTTCATACATTAATCTTTATTAAATCTCCCCATCCCAAGCAAATGAAATGCTTTCAAGTCCTAATGTACCCTAAGGATGGCTTGATATAGTAGATCACCACTAATCATGTTTAGTGATCACTAATCAAAGCCTAAGGAAAGTGGGGACAAGCATGGATGCAAATCCCAAAAATGTTTTTTTAACACTTTCAGTTGCAAAAACTCCAGTTCTGATTCTGTAACTCCAGTTCACATTCTGGAATTTACAGAATCAGACTGGAAAGCTACGGAAAAGGAATATTACTGTCCCATCCGCGCGGACAGGAATGAATCTCGCTCTGGTCCGCGCGGACAAGAATGCAAAGGACAGACATTTTGTTTTTTCAGTCATTTTTCACTCACAGAAGCACATTGTTTTGGTAAATTTCAGTCCAGTCAAGTCAAAACTTCATTTCCAGAAAATTCCTTTTGCAAAACACACACACACACATAAATGATTTTAAATTAGGAAGACTCGTTTTACGAGGCATTCCGGGTGAACCCTAACGTTCTTCCCGGAATGTAACGTGACCTCTGAACCCATTTTTCTCTAATTTTGGGCATTTTTCAAAGTTTTGGCCCTTAAACTAAAAACGGCGTGGCGACTCCGTTTGATTTTTCAAAAAAATGAAAATCGGGTACATCACACCATGTTATCTTCGGGCTCTTGAACTTCTTCAAGATTAATTTTACTCCCACTAAATCCTTTATTGAGAAACAGTTTCTCAAGAAAAGTACTATATTGAGCAACAAACACTTTGTTCTCATTGAGGTTGTAAAAATAATATCCTTTTGTTTCTTAGGATAAGCAACGAAAATAACTTTGTCAGATTTTGGTGCTAACTTATCGGAGACAAGTCTCTTCACATAAGCTTAGCAACCCCAAATCTTCATGAAAGAGAAATTTGGTTTTTTTCCATTCCACATCTCATGTGGGGTTTTAGGAGCCAATTTAGTAGGGACTCTGTTCAGTGTGAACGCAACAGTCTCTAATGTATGTCCCCAAAAGGAAATAGGAAGGTCAACTTGACTCATCATCGAACGAACCATGTCCAACAAGGTTCTATTCCTCCTCTCAGACACACCATTCCATAGTGGTGTTCCAGGTGGAGTCAACTCTGAAACTATTCCACAGTTTTTGAGATGATTGTCAAATTCTTGGCTTAAATATTCACCACCTCGATCAGATCAAAGTACATTAATAGTTTTGCCAAGTTGATTTTGTACTTCATTTTGAAATATTCTAAATATCTCAAAAGATTCACTTTTGTACTTCATCAGATAGACATAGCCATATCTTGATAAGTCATCTGCGAATGTAATGAAATATCGAAATTCTCCCCTAACAATGCTACTTAATGGTCCACATACATCCGTATGTACTAGGGCCAATAAGTCACTAGTCCTTCCACTACTCTTAGTGTAGTGTGGTTTGGTCATTTTCCCAATAAACAAGAGTCGCATATCTCGTATGATTCATAATCATGCGAGTATAAAAGTCCATCCTTATGGAGTTTAGAAATGCGTTTCTCATTTATATGACCAAGCCGGCAATGCCACATGAATGTGTTGTTCACATCATTCGGTTTAGATTTCTTATTTACATTATAGATATCTTCAATATCATTTTATTTCTCAACATCAAGGATATAAAGGCCATTAAATGAATTTGCAATACAATAAGGCATATCATTTAAATAAATAGAAAATTTCTTATTCTCAATAAGAAACCTATATCCTTCATTATCCAAACAAGAAAAAAAAATAATATTCCTACTCAAATCCGGAACGTAATAACAATTGTTCAAAACAAGTACTAGTCCACTAGGTAAAGTGACTTCAGAAGTCCTTACGGTTAATGCAGCAACTCTTGCTCCATTCCCCACACGTAGGTCTACTTCACCTTCTTTGAGTAGCTTTCTATTCTTTAGTCCTTGCACATTTAAATAAATGTGAGATCCACATTCGGTATCCAATACCAAGAACAAGAAGTAGAAAGGAAAATATCTATCATATAGATACCTGAATCAGTAGCAATCGTATTGCCCTTCTTAGCTTTTAGGCCTTCCTTATAAGCCTTGCAATTTCGCTTCCAAAGACCAACCTCTTGGCAATGGTAGCAAATTGCATCCTTTTGAGACACTTTGGATTTAGCCTCTTCGGTATTGGTAACTTTTGCCTTAGGTTTTAGCAACCTTTACTTTACCTTCTTTGCCTTCCTTTTTGAACCTCTTTCCTTTGTTAACCATTAATACATCATACCTCTCTTGCCTAGCTTGCACTTGGAACATTTCCTTTAAGTGTTGTGCTAGGACAAAAGCTACTTCCATGTGTTCAAGGTCCTTCTTAAGAGCCTTACACATGGTGGCAATCATAAGGCAAGCAACATCATTAGAATCATCAACATGTTTCTAATGTTGCTCCTTATCTGCCCTTGCAGCATCGGCAGCGGGTTATGCCTACTCTTGCCTAAGAACAATTCTTAAGCTTCTGATCCAATCAAAATAGTTTGTACCGTACTCTTCGAGCTTGTTCTTCTCAAGGACGGATCGCAGTAACAAGGGTTGATAATTGTGAGATGCCATTCTACAATAAGATATACATATAATATGAGCACATATAAGTATCATTATATTTACCATCTAAGAGACAAATAATGTATTTCATAAATACTCCCACTAAATTATACACCATCAAATACAAGCATGTATCATATAATTATAATGGGCTAAGATCCATATTTCACTTAATTTTGGTTTAACTGAGTCAATGCCCGAAATAAAGCTAATTAGATAGATAACACTTATCAATCATATCATATATGACTCTTAGATCTTTTATGAGATTCTGGACATCATATGTCAACACATGTTTTAATCTCATCTATGCCTTGGGTCAAAACTCTTTTGAAAGCACCAATTAAGTTCAACCTTTTTCAAATGTATGAGACACATAGAACGGTGCACCCAACTGAGTCGAAACTACATCAACTGTTATCTCATCTTGATCCATATTAAGATATAATGATGCACCCAACTGAGTCGAAACTACATCAAAATACCCAAATATTTCACAAGTGTTCTAATCAAGGGGTGGAATAAAACTTAAACATTTAAGAAGGTTTTCCATATAGCAATAAACATCGCATGGTTGTATATGAAACTTATGTGTACATAACTATGAACGTGGGATTTCACATAATATCCTACTTTAGGATTATACAAATAATCATGTAACAAATAACAATTATTAATTACATAATTATTCAATTCTCAAAATTTAAGGATTCAAATAATCATATTAATCAAATCAAATATGAACATCAAATCCTAAATAAACTATTTGTTTAAATTTGAGAATCTACTGATCTTAATTAATCAAATTAAAGAGATCAATAACCCATGTAGAAAATCAATTTCATTAATCAACTATTAATCATAATCATATTATATCACATATAATTGTTTCACAAAACAATACACATAAAATCATCAATATATATCATCAAGCATATTAAAGCATATAATCCAATTATATCTAGCATGCCAATTTAACCTAATCATGATTAAATGCGGCTCTGATACCACTGTTGGGTTTTGGGGTTACATACGCATCAAAAGACTTGGAATAAATCACAAAACCCTAGCCATGAATCCGTCTAATATGAATAGATTAAAACCATGAATATAGATTTACTAACCTTTGTTGCGATTTTGTCTTTCGTACACGAATTCGTAATTCACCTTGAATCATAGACGAAACTTTGATCTTCTCCTTGTTCTTCCTTATGATGAATCAAAAACGCTAGGCCTTCAAGCTTTAGGTGATAAAGCAACCAACCTCTATTGGTAATCCACACTCGAATGAACCAAGATCTGTATCTAGTTGGATTGCTAGATGATCCCCAATTGTTGAAACTCTTTTCAACAATCTATGGCTAATATGGGATTGAATCTGAGGAGTTTTGATCTTTGATTCGTAATCAAGATCAACCAATTAGTGTTTCTCAAACCCTAATTTTCGTGTGTCTTGACTGAGGAGAAGGGGGCTATTTATACTTTATAAATATCTCTAACCTTTAGGGAGAAGAGCCCTAATCCAAGCCAAAACCGAATCTGCTGATTTGCCGACATGCACGGTCGTGCACTTAAGTATGCACGGCCGTGCAACCACTTACACGGGCGTGCTCATTAACTTGCACGCCGGCTCCAGCCTTCTAGCATGGGCGTGCTGATTAAAACGCACGGCCGTGCAAACCCTTTGCACGGGCGTGTCCTTTAATCTACACGGCCGTGCAACAGCCCCAGATTCCTTTTTCCAGATTTGAGCCATTTTTCAATCCGTTCTTTGTGTGTGACCCTTTAGGAATTATATTTATGTTGGTAGTGAGTCGAAACATCGATCCTCACAAGACATAAGAGGTTTCTAGCAAGCCATTATGTTCACCCAATTAATATAACATCAAAGCTTGATTCCTTGATAGATCATTGTCACAATCCCTTTGTCACACGATGTCATATTGAACATAAGTCATGGTCCACGTCAACTTATATTGTTCAATGCTTTCTCGATTCCGAATATGTTGATAATCCAAGTTAATTTGATCTCTATCAAATCTCTTGAGTATGGCCATACATTTCATCAACATTATTCATCGAGGGGCCCAAGCAAACATCTCTCTTCACGAGGGACAAATCTCATCTTCTTGACTTATCATTCTTCCCTACAGAAATCCAGTCGTGCCAACATAGCCCTTATTGCTATCCTATTAAAGATAGTGTTAGACTACATCAAACTAGTGGTGGAAAGTTGTACTCGTCCATACCATTCAACTCGTATACCAACCGTACCAATTATAATTGGTACAAAAAGTCGGTATACCGAACTCTTGGTACGGTAGTACCTTACGAATTGTGTCTAACTGGTTGGTACATGGTTCGCAATAGTGACTTCGGTTGGTATACCGGTGTACTGACTTTATTTATTAAAAAACATTATATATAATTATATATAACATAAAAAATAATCTAAACCTAAAATCTAATTCTAATATTTTAAAGCTTTAATTTCAACAGTCGTTTCTCACTTTCTCTCCTTCTGTGGCGACTCAGTTTCTCTCTACCGCGATCCGTCATTTCGCGACGCCAGTGCGCCACCACATCAGTCCGCTGGCCGAAATCTTCCCACCGCACGCCTCCTCCCCTTCTAAAGGGTGAGTTCTCTACTCTCGAGTCTCAACCCTCAACAATCAACATTCATGTTTTGTTTAGGGTTTGATATTTGGTTTTTGTTTTGGATTTTTGGTTTTTTCTTGCTTGGATTTACTGGTTTAGGGCTTGGATTTACTGATTTAGGGCTTAGATTTGGGTAAAAATATAATTTTCAATATTTGAGAAAATAGTATGATTTTTTCAAATTTTTTATTTAGGATTATTTTACAATAGTAAGAGGCTGGAGTCAATTGTACAAATTGTTTAAAGGTTGTACACTTCTCTGGAAAAAGGCCTAACTTGCAATGTATAACATGATTCTTGAAGCTGACATTCTCCTTTTCCTTTCTGGTTCTATACTCAACATAGAAAATACTAATGAGGAATGAGATAAGCAATCCAGCTACATTATCCTTTTACTTTCTCAAGCAACCCATAGCAGACCTTAATGGAGTTTCTTTTGAGAAAGTATTTCTTTGAAACTTTTGACTATTTTGAGAATCTGTCATCATCAAGTGATTGGTGATATTAATTCAGAATGCTTCTTTTGTAAACATAAATATATATTATTGGATTGTTATGTGTTAATTTTTATCAGTTAAGGTTGAAACGGGATGGAATCTTTCAACTCGAAAATAACTACCCCTTTGTCCCAAAATAAATTTCTTCTTTGTGTTCCTTTCCTTTTACAAGAAAATAAGTATCCTTAGCATGAAAAAAATTTAAAAACAGATTAACTTATTTCTCTTTGTTTCAAGAAAATATGTATGCCTTCCTATTCAGTGTAATTCATATGTTTTTGCTAATTTTTAAATGCCAAAAACCATTCCTTGACAAGGAGGAATTCATGCATAACCTCCCTACTCTAGTTAATATCTATATGACTTGAACTTGAGCAATAAGGACAACTGGAAAGACTCAAAAAAAAAATCAAAAGTCATGAACTTGCTGATATTCGGAGGAATCTGCTACCTTCCATAAAAAAGACCATATCTCACTCCAGAAAAATTCTAAATGCTTCACCGTTTGGGCCATTAGAAACTAGACTCATAGGGCTTCGAACCCATATATGCCAATCAGCCCAATATTGCTCGAGTCAAAATAGTTTATTGCTCAAAGTTTCCCCTACTGCTGGACTGTCTCACAGTACTGTTGCTATGTCGCTACCCTTTTCTGGCCTGTATCTTTTGGACATGTGTGATGTTTTCTCTCCTGGATCACTTTGAATATCATTACTTGAATTATGTTTGTTGTAAGATATACAATACTTCACAAAAAAGTTTCTTCCCCTGTTTCATGGGCAATGTTGGTTTGCATGGGAGCTTATGTTTGCACATTGAATGGTTTTGGTGTAAAAGCTTTACAAGTGATGATAAGTTGTGAGGTTTAGTATCGGTTGATGTGAGCAAGTTGAAGCTGGATGATTATGTAAACTATGTAATGCTTAGGCTCCGTTTGTTTCGACGTAAAACATTTTTCGGAAAACGTTTTTCGGAAAATGTTTTCCTGTAAAATATTTTACAGTAAAATGTTTTCCTGTAAAAGAAGATGTTTTCCGAAAAATGTTTTACTTAGGAAGGGCGTAAAATATTTTTCGGCTGTTTGGTAAGAAAAATGTTTTCCGAAAAATATCTTCATGTGTTTAATGAAAATATTTTTTGATATATATATATATATATATATATATATATATATATATATATATATATAGATATATATATATATATATATATATATATATATGCAATTATTATTATTTTATTATTATTACTATTATTATTTTATTTTATTATATATATATATATATATATATATATATATATATATATATATATAAATATATATATATATATATATATATATACAATTATTATTATTATTTTATTATTACTATTATTATTTTATTTTTTGTTATTATTATTATTATTTTACTTTATTTTTATTATTATTTTTATTTTTATTATTATTATTTTATTTTTATTTTTATTTTTTTATTATTTTTTATTTTTTTTATTTTTATTTTTATTATTATTATTATTATTATTTATTATTATTATTATTATTATTATTATTATTATTTATTATTATTATTATTTATTTTTATTATTATTATTACTATTATTATTATTATTATTATTATTATTATTGTTATTATTATTATTAGAATGTGGAAGTAGAATGTTGTACCTTGTGAAATATGAGTTGTACATGAAGGGCGTCATTTTCCGGAAAATGTTTTATTTAAGGCAAGGTCAGTAAGTCGTTTTACTTAAGAAGGCCGTAAAATGTTTTTCGGAAAACAACCAAACAGCGAAAAACGAGTTATTTTACGGAAAACATTTTCCGGAAAACAACTAAACGGCAAATATTTTACGGTTTTCCGGAAAACACCAAACAACGGAAAATGAGTTATTTTATGGAAAAATGTTTTCCGAAAAATATTTTACAGTGAAACAAACGGAGCCTTAGTTTGACCATTTTCCCACTATCTCAGTAAATATTCATTAGCTGCTTGCAATAGTAAAATATTTCTTTTTAACAGTAATGCTTGTCACACTTCATGTTTAGAGCTCCAATTTGACCATCTTTGGTTTCTTCTTTATTTTGCCAGATGAAATGCTAGATAATTTACATAAAATCTGATGTTAGATAATTTTTAGCATATGATTTTTTGTATATGCTCATTCATTTCCACTCGGAGGGTTGTATTAGCCAAATGTGCTTTTGTGTTGCCTGTCAGTTTTCATGTGACAATATTGTTACCTTTTTTCATGATGTTATTTGAATAAAAAAAATCCTGTTATTCAGCTTTTGAAGGAGCCGAGGGAATAGGAACTCTCAAACATCAACTAAATAACGATTGTGATCTTTTGGTTTCGGAGCTGTTGCTTTTATTAGTATATTTGTAACGACCCCAAAATTCATACATAATAATAATACTTAATTTAATAATAGAATAGCCTCCAACGGCTACTAAAACCATAATTCAAAAGTACTAACCACTATTTGAAATAAACTTAAATGCTGAAAACGGTAATAATCTCTACGGCTAGTACAAACCACTAGCTCGAAATACTTAATATTCTAAAATAATTATTTGAACTCCAAAAGCCGCTAATCCATCAAACACGCAGCCAATCCTCTCCAATCATTTATTACCTGGGAGGCAGGGGCGGATCCAGGGGGGCAGGCGGGGGCACTCGCCCCCCCCAGCGGCGGAAATGCAGTGGAAATTTTTTTTTTTTGCCCCCACCATATTTTTGTTATATATGTATATATATAATTAACTTCAAGATTAACACCAGTGAGTGGTGTGGTTCAGCGGTAGATGGGGTGAAGTTAAAACCTTTGGTGTTTTCTTTCAAATCCATGTTCGAACCCTGCTACCTACATTTTCAATTAATTTTATTTGTCTTCCATCTTTGCTATTCTTTCTCTTAATTTCTTCACATTTTTTCAATCTTAATTAATTCGTTACGCTTTTCCCATTTTTTTTGTTTTTGGTCTTTCTTCCTATTATCCCAAATTTAATTAGCAAATTTGAATTTCTTTTTTGTACGAGTAATATATTTTAATAAATTGTTTGCGTTAAATACTTCAACATTATTTCAATTGTTCTTTGAATTATTTACTTTTATCATTTTTGTTAACTAAAATACATTGTATTTCATGGATTCGACCCATTTTTTACTTGTCCGACCCGAAAATTTTTTTCGGGGGCGCTGCCCCCGAACCCCCGTGTAATCTTGCCCCCCCCTCGGCCAATTCCTGGCTCCGCCCCTGCTGGGAGGGGAAAGAATTTGAAAGGGTGAGCGAACAAAGCTCAGTAAGTTCATACGGGGTCTCTTCGGTTTCTAAGAAGAGACGACCGAAACGAACGGAGTTTAATAATATATCAATGAAAGGATAACATGTACAATAAATAGTTTTGGTACTGAGAATGTCAAAGGAGGTTACTTTTTCAAATAACAAATAGTGGCACTTTTACAATAACCGATAGAACTTTACACACACTTGTCCGTCAATTCCAAGTAATTGTGCACCTTTAATCTAGGGTGACTCCGATACACCTATTCGGTGATCGTTGAATAAGAAGATCTACGCCTTTAATTTAAGGCGCCCCTTATTCCGAATAAGAGAATCTACGCCTTTTATGCGGGCGCTCCCTTATTACGATATATCATGATAATCACATCTATAGAATTTAGGTCATTTCATTCTGACTAGACCATTTCATTCTATAGTGAGGTCATTTCAATCTGACTAGACCTTAGGTCATTTCAATCTGTCTAGACCAATTTATTTAACTTTGAGACCATTTCAATCTGTCTAGGCCTTAGGTCATTTCAATCTGTCTAGACCAAATACATATAGAGTCCTCATCAATTGGACAATTTAACATCATATATTCATAGTGTTCATGGTGCGAGAACACATAAGTCAATTTCAATTCACATAGATACCCATTGAACAAAAACGCATCAATGGTAAGATATTCCAAAAACGTTCATAACGAGAGAATACAAATGAATAACTACCGGCCACTTGGTAGTATACAAATCATCAATAGGGAATTCTATAACAAAGGAAGATACATTCAAATACTTAATGAACGTAATCCCTTACCTTGGTCTAACTTCTTGTACAGCTCTTCCCGTGCGTATCTACAACCACGAAAGAGTAACTTAGTATCACCCATTTGTCGTTAACTATCTCTACTTAGTCAAACCTCATGCGTTATAATTTAACTTCTTTCCTTTCTTTATTTAGTAATCTTCTAGGTTTGGGAAAGTTTCTATTTTTGAAAACTTTCCTTATTCGGGAATTCCATTATTCTTGGACTTGTAATTTCCCTAATTATATGTTGATTTTATTTAGGGTTGTTCTCTTTTCTATCCTTTTCATACATCTTAACTCTAAAGTAGACTTTCCTCTTTTAGGATTTCCACTTAAGCCCTTCTACTTTTGGTTAATTACTAAAAGGTCCTCCATCTTTTAGGTATTTGCAAAACAGTCCCTCAACTTATGAGTATTTGCAAAACTGTCCTTCAACTTTTAAATATTTGCAAAACAGTCCTTCAACTTTTAAATATTTACAAAATAGTCCTTTGACTTTTAAATATTTATGAATTAGTCCCTCGACTTTCAATTTATTACAGAATAGTCCCTCAACTTCCAATTAATTACAGTTTGGTCCTTCTGCAGCTTTAAACTTTACAGTTTAGTCCTTCAGTTAAGTTCTCCATCTAATTCCCGACTCGTACAGGTTAGAATTCTAATGATTTCAGCTTATAACTATTCGGTTTAGCCCTTTTTCGCTTGGAAACTTAACCGTAACCTTTTAAAATAACCCAAAAGCTTAACAATTTCAACCCAAACATACCTAAATACCCTACTGTCATTAATTTGAACCATAAGATGCCCAAACATTATTTTTTGTTCCTTCTTTTCATCCAAGAATGATTAACATAGTAACTTAATTCAACTCAAGAACATAATTAGGGCTTTTACAACTTAATACTTTGAATTTCATAATCTTATTGTTCAAGATTTAAGATTCAACATTAGGTTATACTCCTAATCATTAAACCTAGATTTTCCCATCATTATAATCATCAATCAATTCATTAAACTCCAAGATTGAATATTTAAAATCTAAGAATTATCATCCTAGAATAAAATAATTTTAAATCTTCAAAAATTCATAACTAATTCAATACTAATCCAAATTGAACGAAACGAAAGCCAGAATTTAGGGTTTTTCATTACCTTGATTTTTCGTTTAGAATAATTGATCAAAAAGGATCAAGAACTCGGCCGTTTTCCTCCCTCCTTGCGGCTGCTGCCCCTTAGGTTTAGGTTTAGGGTTTTTATTTTTCTTTGTAAATTATGAGGGTTATGGGAAATTAAGAAAGGGTTTTGGTTATTTATATTTGGGTATTACCTTCTTGGGCCCCTTTTACTTCACAAGCCCACTTACCTATCCCAATCTTAATTAAATCATCCAACCCATTCATTTAACATTTAATAGCCCAATTATTTAATGCTAGTTAATAATTGTAATTACTTTAATTATTTTCTAATAAAAATAATTAAATTAAAAGTCTAAAATTTTTTTTTCGGGTTCTTACATTCTTACCCCCTTAAAAGAAGTTTGTCCCCAAACTTAACGTACCTTAGTTGGCAAACAGGTCGGGATACAATTCGCGCATCTCGCTTTCTAGTTCCCAAGTTGCTTCCCTTTCGGTATGGTTGCTCCATTGTACTTTCACATAAGGAACTAACCGCTTTCTCACATTCTCGTCTTTTAAGTCGACGATCTTGATCGACCTTTCATCATAAGTCAAATCAGCACGGACTCTTAGCTGTTTGTACTCGATCACGTGACTCGGATCGTGAATATACTTCCTTAGCATAGAGACATGGAACACCTCATGCACTCCAGCTAAAACCGTTGGTAGTGCCAATCTATAGGCCACTTCCCCAATCTTGTCAAGGATCTCGAACGGTCCCACATATCGTGGACTTAACTTTCCCTTGGCTATACTCTTACTGCATCTTTATCGCCTCTTCGTCAATTTCTTGGGCTTCCTTAATTCTGTTCAAAAGTGTCAATTTGAACCATCAAACAGTAGTCAAATACCACTTTAATTCGCACTTCTAAGTTTGAAACCTCCAATGTTATTCCACGCACTTACCCCCTTAGAAATCAATGCCGCTAAGGTTCCGCAACTCTTCCTACTCAATGCATCGGCCACCTTATTGGCCTTCCCTGGATGGTTTGATATCGTACAATCATAATCCTGCAATAATTCAAGCCATCTCCTTTGTCTCATATTAAGCTCCTTCTGAGTGAAAATGTATTTAAGATTCTTATGATCCGTAAATATATTTGACAAGTTGTTCCATACAAGTAATGTCTCCAAATTTTTAATGCAAATATCACCGCTGCTAATTCCAAATCGTGGGTCGGGTAATTCCTCTCATGGTTCTTCAATTATATTGGCGCATAAGCTATAACCTTATCATTCTGTATCAACACGCAACCTAATACCTTCAATGGAGTATCACTATATATCACAAATCCGTCCGATCCTTGGTATAGTAAGAACCGGTGCGGACACAATTCGACTCTTCAGCCCTTGAAATTTCTTTTCACATTCTTCTAACTAAACAAACCTTGCTCTTTTCTGCGTTAACCTTGTTAACTGTACTGACAACTTCGAAAGTCATTCAATGAATCTCCTATAGTATCCTGTTAACCCCAAGAAACTTCTTATCTCACTAACTGCGGTTTATCTCTCCCAATATACTATAGCCTCTATTTCTGTTGGATCCACTTCAATCCCATCCTTAGATACCACAAGTCTTAAGAATACACTCTCTCTCCCGCCAAAATTCATACTTCTTGAATTTAGCGTACAACTTTTGTCCCCACAAAATATGTAGAACTAACCTCAAATGTCCTTCATGTTCCTCCTTAGTCTTAGAATAAACCAAGATATCATCCATAAACACAACTATTCACTTATCCTGAATTCTGAAACATTATTTCCTCAATTCCATAAATGCGGTGACGCGTTTGTCAACCCAAACGACATAACCAACAACTCATAATGGCCGTACCTTGCCATAAAGGCCGTCTTCGCAACTTCCTCGTTCTTTACTCTTAGCTGATGATATTCCGATCGCAATCTATCTTCGAGAAATAACACGCTCCCGAAGGTGGTCAAACAATTCGTCAATCCTTGTTAACGGATATTGATTCCTAACTTAGTCACTCGATTTAACTCCCGATAGTCGATACACATTCTCATCGATACGTCTCTCTTCTTTACAACAATGCCGGTGCACCCCACGGTGAAACACTCGGTCTTATCAAACCCTTATTCAATAACTCTTACGGTTGTTCCTTGATTCCTTAAGTTCATTCGGGCCATTACGTACGATGCCTTCGATATCGATGCGTTTTCGATACTAGGTCTATGAAAAATTTCACCTCCCTTTACTGGTGGTATTCCCAACAAGTCTTACGGAAACACATCCTTAAACCTTCGATCACTGAAAGAGACTCTATACTTACTCCTTTCTTATCCGTCTCTCCCATATAGGCTAAGAATCCTTCACATCCTTTTCCTCAACGTCTTCCGAGTTCTCATTCCCGAAATAAGACCAGATCGGATTCTCGATTCCGATCCTTGAAAATAAAACTCTTCTCCAGATAGCAATACTGAAATGTACTTCTTTCTTAAAACAGTCTTCCTTGGCATGATGGATGACTAACCAATTCCATTCCCATAATAATTGTCAATTTCATTCATTTTCCACTCTATTAGGTCAATCTCGAGTTCTCTATCACCTATTGTCAAAGGCCACTCCTTATACATAGACAAGACAGGAATCGACTCATTAGTCGGAGTATTTATCACCAAACAAAAGTACTTCTAACGCTTCAGGTTTCAAATTCAATTTCTTCTCTCTGTACCGATACTCATTAGTCTGGTGCTTCCCTTTTTGCACACTTCACATTTTTCATCAGATCCTTGACCACGGACCTTGCTTTTATTCCCAACTCTTCGATTGTTAAAGTTCTTACTTGGGTACTTACTTACGACACCATCTTCTTTACGATACTTATCAGTACTATGAATACAAGGCACTATTAATCACGCCTATACTAGCAATACTTAAATGCTTAATACTTTTATACTATAACCAGAATTTGTCTCAATAGACTAATACATTTAAATCTAGTCATAGGTCAATTCACTAAACCCTTGGTCTTTTCAATAGATAGGCATTACTCTCATAAGTCTTTTCAACAGACTTATTGGTCTTTTCAACAGATCAACACTACTAATACTCATACTTGCTACCTTACAAAATTCACTTAAATTAGGGCGTCTCAACAGACTTCAATTACATCATCGGTCCATTTACTAGACCATTGATCGCTTCACTAGACCGAATACACATTCACAATTCATTTCATTAGATTATTGGTCCTTTCATTAGACCGCACAATTTCATAGGTAATTTCAACGGACCCTTAATTCATCCTCATATGTCGTTTCATTAGACTAAACATGTACATTATAGGTCAATTCACTAGACCTATTGGCCACTTCAATAGACCACATTTACTCTACATAAGTCGTTTCAACTAGACTCATGGGTCGCTTCAATAGACCAGTACATTTCCCCAGGTCGTTTCAATAGACCAATGTTCACAATTTCATACTTTTGGCCGTTTCAATAGGCCGATTTTCATCTTCATTGGCCGTTTCAATAAGCCAATTAATCAACACTTGGCCATTTCAATAAGCCATATTATATCTACAAGTCGTTTCAATAGACTTTACTTTTCATCCATGGGTCATGTTACTAGGCTATTGTTCCAGGTCAATACACATATTTAACACTTAAGGAACAATAAAATTCACATAATTAAACACATAAGTCAAAGAAAATCACTTACTTGACTAAAATAAAGTTTTCACTTCATAATTTCAAAACGTAAATCATAAATATCTCATGTTCTTTCTATCATAACTAAAAACTTGCTAAATCTATATCACTTCTAGAAATAACAGTAAAATAGTATAATACTCCACTTCTCATCATCAATTCAAAATTGGGGCGGCTTCACTCCCTATCATTTCCTCAGCTACTTCTTCCATAACATTCTCATTCACTAAGTTACATTCGTTTGAAACTTCAGCTACTGGCACATTAGCCTTCAAATCTTTAAGCTCATAATACCATTGGTAAGCTTGCTCTCTCACTTAATTATTATAAGTCTTTTCCTCAATAACAATTCACATTTAAACTTAATAGTTGTCCTCTAGATCACTCGGAGGATCTTGTTATAATTCCAAGGGAATTTTATTCTAGGTTCTCTCCCAAAATAGCAAGTTCTCCAAATAGAAAGTTTCTAAAATAGCAAGTTCTCCAAATAGAAAGTTTCTAAAATAGCAAGTTTCTTAATAAAGAAAGTTTCCAAACTTAGAAAGTTTCCTGCACAGAAGGTTTCCATAACAGCAACTTCTCAAAATTGCTAACTTCCCAATTACAATCTCTTAATTTCTACCAGTTCATAGTTAGACTCTTAAGAAATTTTACCTTAAATCCTCCGTCACAATTACTTTCTAGGTAGGCCCAATTATACTCAAGTACTACTTCTTCTAATATGCTTAATGCTCTAAAGTCTCCCATGTGACCTAAAATAAGGCTTTGATACCAACTGTAACGACCCCAAAATTCATACATAATAATAATACTTAATTTAATAATAGAATAGCCTCCAACGACTACTAAAATCATAATTCAAAAGTACTAACCACTATTTGAAATAAACTTAAATGCTGAAAACGGTAATAATCTCTACTGCTAGTACAAACCACTAGCTCGAAATACTTAATATTCTAAAATAATTATTTGAACTCCAAAAGCCGCTAATCCATCAAACACGCAACCAATCCTCTCCAATCATTTATTACCTGGGAGGGGAAAGAATATGAAAGAGTGAGCGAACAAAGCTCAGTAAGTTCATACGGGGTCTCTTCGGTTTCTAAGAAGAGACGACCGGAACGAACGGAGTTTAATAATATATCAATGAAAGGATAACATGTACAATAAATAGTTTTGGTACTGAGAATGTCAAAGGAGGTTACTTTTTCAAATAACAAGTAGTGGCACTTTTACAATAAACAATAGAACTTTACACACACTTGTCCGTCAATTCCAAGTAATTGTGCACCTTTAATCTAGGTTGACCCCGATACACATATTCGGTGATCGTTGAATAAGAAGATCTACGCCTTTAATTTAAGGCGCCCCCTTATTCTGAATAAGAGAATCTACGCCTTTTATCTGGGGCGCTCCCTTATTCTGATATATCATGATAATCACATCTATAGAATTTAGGTCATTTCATTCTGACTAGACCATTTCATTCTATAGTGAGGTCATTTCAATCTGACTAGACCTTAGGTCATTTCAATCTGTCTAGACCAATTTATTTAACTTTGAGACCATTTCAATCTGTCTAGGCCTTAGGTCATTTCAATCTGTCTAGACCAAATACATATAGAGTCCTCATCAATTGGACAATTTAACATCATATATTCATAGTGTTCATGGTACGAGAACACATAAGTCAATTTCAATTCACATAGATACACATTGAACAAAAACGCATCAATGGTAAGATATTCCAAAAACGTTCATAACGAGGGAATACAAATGAATAACTACCGGCCACTTGGTAGTATACAAATCATCAATAGGGAATTCTATAACAAAGGAAGATACATTCAAATACTTAATGAACGTAATCCCTTACCTTGGTCTAACTTCTTGTACAGCTCTTCCCGTGCGTATCTACAACCACGAAAGAGTAACTTAGTATCACCCATTTGTCGTTAACTATCTCTACTTAGTCAAACCTCATGCGTTATAATTTAACTCCTTTCCTTTCTTTATTTAGTAATCTTCTAGGTTTGGGAAAGTTTCTATTTTTGAAAACTTTCCTTATTCGGGAATTCCATTATTCTTGGACTTGTAATTTCCCTAATTATATGTTGATTTTATTTAGGATTGTTCTCTTTTCTATCCTTTTCATACATCTTAACTCTAAAGTAGACTTTCCTCTTTTAGGATTTTCACTTAAGCCCTTCTACTTTTGGTTAATTACTAAAAGGTCCTCCATCTTTTAGGTATTTGCAAAACGGTCCCTCAACTTATGAGTATTTGCAAAACAGTCCTTCAACTTTTAAATATTTGCAAAACAGTCCTTCAACTTTTAAATATTTGCAAAACAGTCCTTCAACTTTTAAATATTTATGAATTAGTCCCTCGACTTTCAATTAATTACAGAATAGTCCCTCAACTTCCAATTAATTACAGTTTGGTCCTTCTGCAGCTTTAAACTTTACAGTTTAGTCCTTCAGTTAAGTTCTCCATCTAATTCCTGACTGTACAGTTAGAATTCTAATGATTTCAGCTTATAACTATTCAGTTTAGCCCTTTTTCAGTTGGAAACTTAACTGTAACCTTTTAAAATAACCCAAAAGCTTAACAATTTCAACCCAAACATACCTAAATACCCTACTGTCATTCGGCTGAACCATAAGATGCCCAAACATTATTTTTTGTTCCTTCTTTTCATCCAAGAATGATTAACATAGTAACTTAATTCAACTCAAGAACATAATTAGGGCTTTTACAACTTAATACTTTGAATTTCATAATCTTATTATTCAAGATTTAAGATTCAACATTAGGTTATACTCCTAATCATTAAACCTAGATTTTCCCATCATTATAATCATCAATCAATTCATTAAACTCCAAGATTGAATATTTAAAATCTAAGAATTATCATCCTAGAATAAAATAATTTTAAATCTTCAAAAATTCATAACTAATTCAATACTAATCCAAATTGAACGAAACGAAAGCCAGAATTTAGGGTTTTTCATTACCTTGATTTTTCGTTTAGAAGAATTGATCAAAAAGGATCAAGAGCTCAGCCGTTTTCCTCCCTCCTTGCGGCTGCTGCCCCTTAGGTTTAGGTTTAGGATTTTTATTTTTCTTTGTAAATTATGAGGGTTATGGGAAATTAAGAAAGGGTTTTGGTTATTTATATTTGGGTATTACCTCCTTGGGCCCCTTTTACTTCACAAGCCCACTTACCTATCCCAATCTTAATTAAATCATCCAACCCATTCATTTAACATTTAATAGCCCAATTATTTAATGTTAGTTAATAATTGTAATTACATTAATTATTTTCTAATAAAAATAATTAAATTAAAAGTCTAAATTTTTTTTTTTCGGGTTCTTACACATTCACTCCAGTAAAAAATTAATACTTTGATGTTGCCTATGTATGCAGTTCCCATTTTTCTGCAGTGATCGAGAATACATAATTGGCCGGAGAATATGGGAAGCTGGGAAGACATATTATTGTGTGACAAAGGTATTACATCATACTTTATCTTTTATTTCCCTCCAAGATATTACATCTACAGCTGCATGAAGTGCGGCAGCAGTGTTTTACACCCTTCGATTCTAATATGTAGACTATTCCACATCTCAGTGAACTGTCCTGGAAAGCATACAATTTCTTGCTCCCTCTATCCCATAATAAATGTCGCACTTTGACTTTTTTTGGTCAACAAAGTTGAACTATGACAAACATTTCATGATAATTTATTTATGTTCAAATTTAAAAAAAAAGGTTATGGATAGTGTTATTCAAGCGTCAATAACCGTTTTTAAAATAGTACGAAAGATATTTAAAAAATTGACTTATTTGTCAAAGTTTAACTTAGTTGACCAATAAAGTCAAAGTGCGACGTTTACTCTGGGACAGAGGGAGTACATTATTACCTTTTAAACTAACATGCGCCCTATTCAGCCAGTAAGCGCAATACATTCTAGAATGATACAGGAGTTCAAATGGACTGCAAGTATAGGACTTTTGAAACAGCTATGACTAATGGAGATATGATCAGTGTTATTCCCATCATTTATTGACTTGGCCATAACCAAATCCCTTGAGCTCATGACGGATATGTACAAAGAGTATATAACTGATTATTGGATTACAGTAGTTTATGAGAAGATGATATTCCCATGGCTGATATTGCATTGCAGTCCTGTAGCAGGCGATATACGGAGGAATTTATTAGTTCTTTTTATTGTTCTACTATGCACATTTTTGTTCATAAGAGGGTTAGTTTTCATGCATGAAGTTTAAATATTGCAGGGAGTGCCATATCCAGCTTTGCAGAGGCGGGACAAACCTAGGCGAGTAGATGATTACTTTTCAAGCTGGGTAATAAGGCCTGGTATGTAATGCTACATAACATGTCATATATACTAAAGCAATATTTATACTTACTCCCTCCGTCCCAAATTGAATGTGTATTTTCTAAATAAATTTGTCCCTAAATGATTTTTTAACCATAAGAAAAAAAAAGCACACTTCATTATGTACTTGCAAAATTAAAAGTTTAGTAAGAATTATTTATGAATCTTTGACATTAAATTTATCATTTTCAGAATGTCCTTTGAACGATAAATAGACATTCATTTTGAGATGAAGGGAGTACTAGGGTAAACCTATTGGAGCAACTTGAAAGCAAAAAATATTGTGAAACTCAAATGTGACTGTGTTGACTTTAACCGTGTATATTTTTGGTTGTAGTGTTATCTCGGAAAGGGGATGGGCAATTTTCTGCATGTGAAGTGATTCTCATACATTACGAAGACATGGGAATCCCTAAAGACGTGGCTAAAGTAGGTGTACGGCATGGGATGTGGGGAACCCTAAAGAAGATGAACGCCGGCCTGAGAGCATATCAGAATACGAGTAAATTAGAGGCATCATCCCTCTCCAGATGTGCACAAATGGCACGTATCACAACAAAGATGTCACTTGATGGAACAGACAATTCATCAGAGCCAGCTTCTGGGGAAGAAGAGACGGTGGCTGCCATGGACGTCCAGGGTGGCAGAGGTGATGGGGGAATCGACTGGAAGTGGATAGTTCTTGGTGGGACCGTGGCTATGGCATTCGGACTTCATACAGGGGTGGTAGGGAAAGCTGTGTTGTTTGGAGCGGGGCAAAGACTTGCTAGAAGGAGATAAGATGATGAGACGACGATGTGTTATCACTTTTGAATTTGAGGAAATCTAATTGAAGGCAATATTATGAATCTATTTACCGTGGTCAATTCTTTCACATGATCTATTTTCTGTTCTGTACTTAGTAAAATTGGTTTGACTTTTTCTTGGATGTTACACTGCAGAGTACTATTAAAGAAGAAATGTCAAATTCAACTATATATATCCTGGAAAACTTTACTTGAAATCTATAAACACATTTATCGCTTCACATGTCACTATATCAGGTCAACTCTAGCGAGATCGGTTTCCTGGTCGGTCGTCTAGGTTGTTCTTCTCTCATTAACTATACATGTATGGTAGAAATTGACTTGATAAATTAGCATATTCGCAAAAGCTTGATATAGCGATGTCAAATACACATCATATTAGGATTAAAAAAAGATGTACAAACTCAAAAACGTGACCAAATGGTCTCTAATTGAAGGAATAAGTAATTATATTTTTTTCATATATATTTTTAAAAAATGTCAATGCAAGAAGTTGACTCTATGATTACAAAATCATTTTCTGACACTTAGCACGTTATAGAACACTGAAAAGGCAATTAAAAAAAAACTTGCTTAAGTTGTGCATTAATATAATAAAAGATTAATTGACATTAATACCCTTACAACCCATATTATGTCCATCTACCTCCATCCCATGTCCATTTAAAAAGATATATTGACATTAATACCCTAACAACCACCTATATCATGTCTCCTTGTCTCCTGATGATGCAAAAAAAAAAAAAAAAAAAAATTGGATCATCTCAAATTCATCAGCAGGTTGCATCCCTAATGATTGAATAGCCTGAAAAAGATAACACACACGTAAACTAAGCCGAATGCCCTCCGGCGTAAGAGTAATTATTTGTGTTTAGACAGAGAAATCAATTGACAAAAATTTAGAATCAAAAGATGTGATACCAGAATAATGAAAATTATGGCTTATATTTATAGGCATAGCATTGAATAATTCATGTTAGATAAGAAAGCGTGTGAGATAAGGTTATAATCATATGAGAATTATAAATGTTCACATTTCTTATTTGAGTAGGATTGGATAATAGCAATCTACACGTGCGTCTTTGAGGCGTGCTCCTCGTCATAAGTAGCCAGGTCGGCTTGGGTTGACGCCGGTGAAGTGGAGAGTAAGGATAGGGAAGCCCATTTCCTTGTATTATATGAAGATCGAGGAAGGAGCTCCTCATCTTTTGATGAGACCTTGGTCGGTCTTGTCGAACGCCTTGCTCGGCATATAAGATGATGTCTGGTCGGTATAATTGTTGTGCCTTGGTCATTATTCGTTCTGCTATGTCTAGGTCGACATAGTGGGAATGATGAGGAAGCATGACGAGCAAAGGTAGGGAAGGCCCCACTCCCTTTGTCGTAATTGAGACTTGTATGTATTATATTTTGGGCCCAATCCATTGGGCCTTACCCGGTCACGGTTCCACGCTCGTACCTCAGTTTATACCGTTCAGTGGCCCCCGACTTCCTAGCTCGGCTATGCCGAGGAGGAAGTGTTGGTCTACCTCGGCTTAAACGAATACGAACGGGCTCTTACGTGTCATGAGGCGTTTCATTATCCGTCGGTTCATTCGTACAATGATGGGCGCGTACATCTAGGTTTGACATTCGTCTGGAACTCTTCAGAATATTAATTGCAAAGGAGGCGACGGTGCTTCAACCCGATTTTTTACCCATACCCGTTTCGGATTTGGGTATAAAATGCAAAACCCTCTTCGATTTCAATCTTTTATCACCCTTCGAGTTTGAGAGAGAAATATCAAGCTTCAAATCGCCAGTTTCTGTTCTTGATTTCTTGGTCAGATTTGCTCCTTTGTGCTCGATTCTGTTCGTGTTTCCTTCATCCAACTTCGAATTAAAGGTATAATTTCTTCTCTTCTTTCCAATTTCTATAATTGTACTTCGAATTGCTGGGTTTTTGGTGTTGTTGTTCTTGGCGTGTTCTTGAACCGCCATTGTTGGACTTGTTTTGAAGCTTTTCTTGAACAATTTTTTGAGCGATTTCTTGAATCAATCTTGTACCCTTCTCGTTCGTAGCCATGGCCCGTACTTGGAGAAGCAACCCAAACGCCTTGTATTGTTATCACACCCAAAATCTTAGGATTTATCAGAGAATCGATGGGCCGTGGATGATGTTGAGTTTGAACGAGATAGGGGAGATCTTGACGAGGTACCAATCTCCTAGAATCGACGTTGGTTATCCTAGTCGGTTTAGGACTGGCCGGCTAGATGTTGAATCTCCAAACATCGTGTTATTCCATGGTTGGACGGAGATTCTCGACCATATAAACCTCTACTACTTGAAGTCTGACCATTTGGAGCGTCCTCCATTATTGGGTAAGGATCCCTCCTCGATTTTAGTTTATAGGACGAGGAGGGATACTCTTCCTCGTCCTCGTTCTTTCCTGTGCCTTAGCCAGATTCTGATATTTGTCCTTTATTTTTGCAGCTATGACGGGAAGAAGTAACATTGCTCGGCCTTCAACTGGTCCTTCTACCTCAAGCCCGAGGGAGCCCAAGTTGGTAACCGGGGAAGAGGACGAGGTAGGTCTAGCCGGGGAAGAGTGTACACCCCTAGGCCCAAACCAGTTAAGGCCGGTGACCCAATGATAGAGGAAATGCATTCTAGGTTTGGTGTGTTGAGAGAAGAGTACCGTTTAACTTACCTCCCCGGTGCTTCTATTCATGACGAGGAGGATAAGAGTGATTTTTTCTATAATTTGAACCACATCCTTTTTTTCTACAAGCAATTCCAACTAGGCCTTCGTCTCCCTCTTGACCCATTCATCTGTGAATTCCTTGAGGACATGCAGGTTGTTCCTGCCATAATTGGGGTCAACGCCGTGAGGTTCTTCACCGACTTCATAGTGTTGTGTCGCAGTCTTGGTTTTGAACCTTGTCAATCTGCCTTTCACCATTTCTTTACTGTCAGTTACAAGTAACACTCCCAAATTTTGGTGGTGAGGAGTGACCCCAATCAACCCAAACTGATATTTCCAATGACGAACAAGGTGTCAGGGTGGAATAACCATATCATAAGGGTGGAGAGCCGACAAGGCAAGGAGTTTGCTTCTCCCTCAAAGCTTCTCGGGGTGCCAGAACAAGTTTTGAGGCCTGAATGGAGTGACCAATTAATTGATATGTTGAGGCAGATCGCTGAGGTATGCACTCTGTGTTGGTCTAGTTTAGAGACCGACCAGAGGTACTATGTCTAGGCCGGCATCATGCCAGACCCCTTGGACGGCATAGTACCCATGATTCCAGTGAAGAGGGGAAATAGGTACAACGACTAGAGGGTACATCCAGGTCTTGTTTTCCATGATGAGTGCGACGTTTGCAAGTTGCACAATGACAAGTGCCTAGCCGAGGATGATGTAGTCGGCTGTAAAATTTCTTTCTTCTCGTCTTCATACTTGCACATATTTTTTTGTTTATTTCATCCATATATGTTTTATTTACTTCTCTCTCTCGTCATTTGCAGATTTAACTGAAGAGCAAAAAAAAAAAAGATGGAGGAGGAAATCCTTGATCCCCAAGCTCTAATGAAGTTAAAGAGGAGGACTTCACGGTCCTCGGCCAAGAACATGAGGCAGTCTGATGCCGTGGAGAGGCAGTCTGATGCCGTGGAGAGGCAGACCATTCTGGCCACCAAAGAAGCTTGGGCCTTGCCCCTCAAGCCGGTGGGGGGCACTGAAGCTTCCACCGAGGGAATCGAGGACGGCCAAGCGTCTCAAGCCGGGGAAGGGCAAAATTCTCACGAAAATATTACTCCCCAAGCTGAGGGGAATCTTCAGCAGACCAGCTAGAAAGAAGCCGAGGAAGCGAGTGTTGGAGGTAGGACCCCAGCCCCAAAGCGGCCAAGGATTGAGGTCGAGGTATTTGGCTCCTCCAAAAGTCCTTGCGTCGAGTCTTCTCTAGCCACCCTTACTACTCGGCATATAAAGACTTATGCTGAGGCCGAGCAGTTCGTGAGTGATGCTAGGCAAGTCCCCATACTTAGGGGCATAGATTGGCTGCTCGTAAGGGTCCTCATCTGAGATTAGGTCGAGCTGTTCTTCATCGGTCTTTTGATGAGGAATACTTGGACCAGTTGATTGAGTCCAAGTCGTACATGGAGCATCTGGTCAATAGGAAAGACCTGTTGCTGAGCGAGGTATGATTCCTCATTTTATTCTTTTTCTTTGCTCGGTTTTTCATACTTGTACTTTTTATAACCATTTTTCTTTTCTTCTCTTATTTACATCTTGCCACGGTCATTGCCTATGAGGCAACCAAATTCAAGGCGTCCGAGGTCCATGAACAGAAGCTTGAGAAACAAGCTGAGAAGGACAAGGTCGACCTAAAGAAGGTCGTGGAGCTTCTCAAGAACCTTCAAGATATGCTGATGCCCACAAAATGTCCAAGGCAAAAGCTGAGGAGGAGAAGAAAGCGGCCGAGGAAGAACTGGCCAAAGCCGATGAGGCAGCGCGGCTTGAGAAGGCTGAGCTGGAAAGGCAAAAATCTGAGGCACTTAAGAAGGGCGAGGAGGCGTCAGGCCGACTGCAAGAGTTGGAGGCTAGCATTCCTGCTAGGGAGTCACAGGTCGTAGTCCTTTACAAGGCTAACTTGGCCTTTAAACAGGCTATGGCTGAGAAGACGGCCACCATGTACTCCGATGGCTTTCTACACTTAGCTAGAAGGGGCATAGTGGATCCTTCTCTTGGTCTCAACCTAGAGGGGCTTGCTCGGCTCATATACCAAGACTCCTACGATGAAGCAGGCCGGTCTGTTCATCATCTCGTCCCCTTCTCAAGTAATGCTTTGAGGTCATTGCTTTCTTGGATGCTCAAGCTGGATGTCCTGCTTGGGTTCCCCGTCCTCTAGATCCTGAGAATATACATAATTTGATTGAGAGGATCGAGGATGAGGGCCTAAGTGCTGGAGACGAGGAGGCCGACGTCGAGGGAGCTCAAGCTAAAGCCCAATCTGATCAAGTCATCATTCGGTCATAGGCCTTGGGATATTTTTGATGTTTTACCTCTCTATGCCGAGGAAGGTCATAGGTATTAGGTAACTTCTAATACTTTGCCTCTTCATGCCGAGGAGGGTCGTTCGGTCATAGGTCTTGGACAATTTTTTATGTTTTACCTCTCTATACCGAGGAAGGTCGTTCGGTTATACGTGTTAGGTAATTTTTAATGCTTTGCCTCTCTATGCTGAGGAGGGTCGTTTGGCCATAGGTCTTTGGCAATTTTATGGGAATTTATCCCTTTGATGATGAGGAGGATTCTCCTCGTCATTATTCTTGCCAGTCGCTAGTCTTGATTAAAACTAAATCTTCATTAGCTGAAATTGATTACATTGAACTACAATCCTATCTTACTCGAAAGCTAGGTAAAAGACTAACAATGACTAATCTTATTAAATAAAAAATAGACTAAAAACTGGTGATAATGCTTCCGTAGGTGATCAGAATGTCACAGATGTTTCAACTTTTGTTCATCTAGAATCTTCATCTTGTAGGTTGCTTCCCCTCTGAGCAGCTAGTCTTTTCTCATTTACTAGGTATAGGTCTAGCAGCCTATTGACCTTGTTGTTTTATTCGTCATAGTTTGGATTTTTTGTTGTAGGGATAGCAAATTCAACTGGTTCATCTACGTCTTGTAGCTCTCCTTATCTCAAGTCAGGGTCGGCCCCCAAGTTCTAGCCGCTGACGAGATGAGGGGCTATATCTGGGACGGACATATGTGTCATTGTATTCATCTTCATAAATGTCTAGTATCTCAATTTCAGCTAGTTCGTCTACGTCCTACAACTATCCTTTTCTCAAGTCAGGGTCGGCCCTCAAGTTCTGGCCGCTAACAAGATGAGGGGCTATATCTAGGAAGGATAGAACTGTGTCATTGTCTTCGTGTAGATCTAGGATCATGTGGTACTCGTTATCTGCTTCAAAAATCAGATTAAGCCTAGAACTGGTGCTAGTAGTCTTTACAAACTTAGAGATTTTTATGTTTTCCTCCGGTGTGTCCACCTCTACCTTTCTAGATATTTTTCTGCTCCTCATGACATGTTCCAAGAAGTCCTTGGGGGCCGGCCTCACACATCCGACTCCAGCACGTGTAGGGAATTTCACTCGTTGGTGAGAGAGAGAGGCGACCAACCCAAGTTTGCCTTGACTTGGAATGCCTAGGATGGCATGGTAGTCACTTGACAGATCCATGACCACGAATGTTAATGTAGCCTCTACTCGAAAGGGATGATCACCCACTTCCAGCAATAAGTCAATTGTCCCCATGGTGCTAACTTTGTGGTTGGTGAAGCCTTATAGTCTTCCAGATTATGGCTCCAACATGCTATCATTTAGATTCATCTTCTGGAAGGTAGTGTAATATAGAATATCCTGGGAGACCCCCGAGTATATAAGGAGTCTCTCGAATTCACAGTTTTTAATCCTCCCTTTGATTACCAACGGTTGTTCGTGAGCCGCGCGACTTCTGGCTAACCCATTAGGGGAGAATCTAATTACTTTCTCCTCCTTATGAATCCATGCGGGGATGTGATATACTTTACTTAGCTCGTGGATCTGGTCTTTCAGTTTTTTGTTTAAAACGGTCTCCTCTCGTATGACATGAAGTTTAGCCCTAGGAGGTCTGTCTTCCTTTTCGTTATATTCGTCATCGTCATCGTCATCTTTTCTTCTTCGATTGTTATCCTTTCTTATAACATAGCGATCAAGTCTTCCCTCGTCTACCCATCTTTGGATTATTCTCTTGAGGGAGATTCAATTCTCAGTGTTGTGTCTGTGATCTTTGTGGAAGGCACAATACTTGGAGTTATCATGGGTGTATTTTGTATTTTTATCAAGTGGACGGGGACTTGGCAGATTTACCAACTGCATGATCTCTGTGATAGGTTTGGTGAGGGGGGTAAAACCTCGGCTTTTTCAATAGCTTGAGTTCCATTCTTCCCTTTATAGCCATTTCCGTTTGAGGCCTGGTTGGTGCCAGCTGCCTCTGCTTCTGGTTTCTCAGTCATCTTTTTAATTTTCTCTTCTGCCATCGCTATGGCGTAAGCCACATTGTCTGCTTCTGGTTTCTCAGTCATCTTTTTAATTTTCTCTTCTGCCATCGCTATGGCGTAAGCCACATTGTATAGATCAGATTTTGACTTAGGCTCTCTGGCAGTAAGTTCATAGATCAATTTCCCTGATCTCATTCCGGAATTAAAGAAAACTATCACCTCTCGGTCTGTCAGGCTCTCCCCAACCTGGTCTGCCATGGTTCTGAATCGATTGTAATAACTCAGAGTGGTTTCATTCTTTCGTTGCTCAGTGTTAGCAAGGTCAGTCAATATTTTCTTTCTCTTTTCAGCTGTATCGAAGTGGTCTAGAAATCTCCTTCTCAAGATCTACCAGCTGTCGATGCTTCCCTTCTTTTTACTCACGTAACCATCTCAAGATCTACCAGCTCTCGATGCTTTCCTTCTTTTTACTCACGTAACCAGGACAGGAACGTTCCAGATAAGGTACTTGCGAAGGCCTAAAAAAGTATATCATCTGCCTTAGTGAGGAGCTAGGACCATGGTGGATTCAAAACTTTGCACATGATCTCGTGCATCGGTGGTTCCCGCGTACTTATCGAAACTTGGGATTTTAAGAGCCGGATTGGGAGGTAGATCATTAATCCTTTAGGAGAAAGGACAAGTGACACTGGTATCGTCATCGTCCACTTTCTTCTTTCCCATCTCCATTTCATCTAGTCTCTTTTTCAAGAGGAGAATTTCTCGTGCATCGATCCCCGAGCTAACATGAGAGCTACGGTGGGTCCTTTCTCTGTTTCGGTGCCCATTCACCCTACTATGCTCTATATGTTCTTGGTGATTGTCCCCATATCCAGATGGTTCTTTGTCCCTTCTAGTTGCCAATTCTGAATGGGGAGGAGTCCTGTGACTGGGAGTGCTCCTCGGTCGAAGAGAGCTCCTTTGACGAGGAGGGTTCCTGTGCCGAGGAGAAGGGTTACAACGAGGAGGGGATTTTTGCCTTGCCTGACTAAGCTTTGCTCTCAAGTCAGCTGAATCAACCTCATGTTCTCTTGGGTGGTTCAAATGATTTCTCAAGTTTACCTCGATTCTTGTGTTACCATATCCATGTGCCTTATGATGATGAGGGACATCTTGGGGGTTTTGTCTGGATCTACCAGAGATGCCATGGTGAGGGGGATGTTGGCCACTAGGAATATTTTCTCTATTCCCCTAACTACCACGCATGTCAACCTGACTCTGCCCTCCAAGGGAATTTCCATTCCTCGTAGGCCTCATGAATTCAGCCAGAGAATGTTCAGGATCCAATTGAAGCAAGGCATTTTATGTTTCATAAATGCGTTGCAAAGTTTCCATCTGTTGATTCAGTAGAGTTCTGCGATCAACCTTTGGTGGGGAAACCCCAGTTCCTCCCTGGGCAGGCTTCCCCGTCGTCTGGCTACCGGCAAGCCTTCCTCGGCACCGACGACGAGGAGGGTACATCTGCACTGTGTCGATTACCGGCTGTCCCCTAGAACGCATATTCATTGCTAGGGGGGCAGTACGTCGATCAATGGCGGTGGTGGAGGCAATTCCCCATTGATAAGAGGAAAAACAATCCTTGTGTTGCCATAAGTCTCTCTCATAAGAACGTTATCACGTGAGTAATACTAGTAGTATTTCCGTCTTCCATTAGGATTAGGAGAGTGGAATGAGAATTTTTCAAGCTATTTAATGGATATTTCGAATCGTGTTCCCTGCAATGGAACCAAACTGATGATGCAAAAACGTTCGGATCAGCCCAAATCCAGCAACAGGTTGTATCCTGAATGATTGAATAGCCTGAAAAAGATGAACACACACGTAAACTAAGCCGGGGCTTTACCGGCGAATGCCCTCCGGCGTGAGAATAAGTATTTGTATTTAGAGAGAGAAATCAATTGACAAGAGTTTAGATTCAAAAAATGTGTTACCAGTATAATGAAAATTATGGCTTGTATTTATAAGTATAGCATTGTTTAATCTATGTGTTATAAGAAAGCGTGTGAGATAAGGTTATAATCATATGGGAATTATAACTGTTTACATTCCTTATTTGAGTAGGATTGGATAATAGCAATCTTCACGTGCGCCTTTGAGGCGTGCTTCTCGTTATAAGTAGCCAGGTCGGCTTGGGTTGACGCTGGTGAATTGGAGAGTAAGGATAGGGAAGCCCATTTTCTTGTATTATATGGAGACTGATGAGGGAGCTCCTCGTCTTTTGATGAGACCTTGGTCGGTCTTGTTGAATGTCTTGCCCGACATATGAGATGATGCATGGTCGGCATGTATAATAGTTGTGCCTTAGTCATTATTCGTTCTAATATGTCTAGGTCGACATAGTGAGAATGACGAGGAAGCATGACGAGCAAAGGTAGGGAAGACTCACTCCATTTGTCGTAATTGAGACTTGTATGGATTATATTTTGGATTCAATTCATTGGGCCTTGCCCGGCCACGAATCCACGTTCGTATCTCGATTTATACCGTTCATCTCCTTTTTTATAAAAAAATATATTTTTTAATTAATAAATTACTTAATTTATTATAAGAGTAACACTATAAAATGCTAAAAATTGTACTCCCTCTGTCCCAGCCTAGTGTGAACCAAAATGTTGGGCACACCGATTAAGAAAAAGTAAGAGAGAGAAAAAGTGGAGAGAGAATGTTGTGAGTGTAAAAGTAAAATAAGAGAGAGAATGAGTGGAAGGAATAGTTAGGAGAGAGAATATTGTGAGTGTAAAGGTAAAATAGGAGAGAGAATGAGCGGGGTAAATAGTGAAGATTTCCTTCCATTTTAGACAGTTCACACTCGACTGAGACGAATAAAAAAAAAAAAATATGCACTCGACTGAGACAGAGAGAGTATTTAATTGAGTTCCAATCTCTAATCTCTCATATTATGTCTTATCTACCTCCTTCCCATGTCCATTTAAGAATCAACTTCTCTTATCTCTTTACTAAAGTGGCCTTGGCCCAGTGGTATGTTCGTGGCTTTCCGAAGGGGAGGTCACCGGTTCGATTCCCCTCAAGGGAAATCTTTGTGATTTAATTCCTATCTTAAGTTTCAGGGTCCTTTGGAGCCCCCCGAGGCACATTCGTGCAGTTAAGGAAGCAGCATTGCTGGGCTTGTATCCTCAGTGTGAGAAGTTCGAATCTTGGTAGGAGCAGCCAATTGGTGTTGTAAGAGTGATGTAATTGCCTCGGCAGGAGCAGCTGGAGCAGCCAATTGGTGATGTAAGAGTGATGTAAATGCCTTGTAGGAGGGCTCCCTTGGGGCTCTGGAGTATAAGAGTGCTATCGCCATTGCGTAGAGGGCACATCCGCGATTTCTCCGCTCATGAGGGCCGGTGCGCAGTGGTCAGGGATTAGTCAAAAAGCTCGAAAATCACGGATATCAAAAAAAAAAAATTAAAAAAATAAAAAAGAATCAACATCTCTTTTCCCACCATCACAATAAACCCCTTCATATAAATCCTCCCTTCATTCTTCTTTGGACCAATACAAAAATTGACCAACCATGAATAAAGGTTAGATTTAATTTCATTTTCTTTCTTGATTTCTCTTTCTAGATCTCTCGCACTATATCTAATTTACTTAAATTTATTTTCAGATGGGTATGGAAAATTCATCCTTGCACACATACTTGGTGCCACCTTCATAGGAGCCGCCGCGGCGATCCATCATCATCGACGTCATCGAAAAAAGTCAAAACCATCGACTTCCCGGTCACTACATCTTGTTCCAAGTTTAAATAGGACCGGCTCCGGCTCCAGCTCCGGTAGTGGCAATGGAAAGCTAGAGAAGTTTTCTAATTATGTTGGTAATGTCTCGTGGACCATTAACAGCTCATTTCCATTATACTGTATTTTTATACTATTATATACCTTTCTTTCATTTTCACCTCTGTTTTTTAAACATTTTTTTCTAGCTAACTTAACATTATGGATAATTATATTTTTTCTATTCCATAATAACAAGTATTTACAATTGATTTGTCAAACTTTTTATGATCATGTCTTATTTCTTACAGCAGTACATTTGACTCCCTTGATTTTGAAGTTATGTCATTTTACTACCTTTATGTTATAAAAAAATCACTTTTAACGCTAAAAACTTAAATTTTTTGCAATTTTGAACCTCTTTAGTTAAGAAAAAAATAACATTATATCATAATTTTGACCCCTTTTCAATTAAATCTTGGCTTCGCCACTGCTTGTACGATTGTAAAATTGTATTAAAATAATTCTTTATTTAAGAATATACAACACTTATTTTGGGATCGACAAAAAAAGTGTGACATTTATTTTGAATAGTTGAACATCTATTTCAATTTCTAGGAGAAGTTAACTAAATTCTTAAAAAAAAAAAAAAAAATGCTTTTTGTTAATTTCAGCAAGGCAGATTGGATTTGAAGATGGAAAAGAGTGTCCACAATTATGCAAGTTGGCTTATGAGTACTTGAAAAATTCAAAAGGGTGTGAGAATGGAATATTTGATTACTTTGCAAAAGAGGAAAATGTGGAATCATTGTATGTGAAGCTGGTTGAGGAATTTGATAGATGCATTCTTGGATACTTGGCTTTTCATTGGAGCCAAGCTTCCCTCATGATCACACAGGTATTTCTTATAATTGCAGCATTTCATTTTATCATATTTTAATACAAATTTCATTTTGTGAAAGCATAATCATATAAATCATGATTTTCTTATAACAAACATAAATTTAATGCGTATTTGTTAATTTATTTGAGATCAATCGACATTTTAAACCAGTTTACTTTGATAAAGCTTCGCTTTTGACCACTTTGTTTATTTTCAGCAGTTTTATCTTTTAACTACTCTACTTAGAATACGCGTTCGATTAGGCACCCTAACTCCATCCAAAATTGTTAGAAATTTTAACCAAATGTTAAAAAAGTTAACAAAATGTTAGAAAAGTTAATGAAAACTAACCAAAGTTAACGAAGTGAAGTCTTATGTGAATCTAACGTGGATCATACCAACTACACATGGATCGAATCCTCATAGATCTTACTCTTGCCATCTCTCAATCTCTTTCAATTATCACCATTGAATCCGCTTTAGCAAATTTCGGCGCCCTTCTTCATCTCCTTTCCGTGGCCACCACGGGTGAGTTATCAGTTCTCCGCGGTCCTATTTGCATTCTTCAAGAAGTTTTTCATCCAAGCCAAAGAGGAGTACGACTTCGCTAACCAAGAACTATTAACTATAACCTTTGACGAATTCATGTCTAAGAACATACTCTAGGAAGATGAATCTGGGGACACGAGGTCGGGGAAGTGGGGGCCGAATTCCAAAGAGGGGTGAGGGAAAAGGAGGGGGAGGGGCGGTCGAAGCGGGTGTGAAAGGGTGTACGGGAAAGGGATGTGGGGTTGAAGAGGAGGGTGTGGCTGGAGTGAGTATGATTCATGTTAGACCCACATAAGACTCCAGGCAAGCATCTTGTTAAGTCATGTTAGTTTTTGTTTATTTTTCTAATATTTTGTTAATTTTTTAACATTTCGTTAACTTTTCTAACATTTTCGGATGAAGTTAGGGTGTCTGGGTAAATCAATCGCGTATTTAAGTAAAGTGGTTAAAACTGCTAAAAAATAACAAGAGTGATTAAAGTGAAATTTCACCAAAATACAATAATGCAATGGTTTAAAATGCCAATTTGAGCTTTATTTGATTCTTCATCTAGACAACTATACTGTATCTTACTAAAATCAGAAATTAAGAACTCAAAGTTGATTCAGCAAGACTTACAACACTCATCCGTTTTAAAATGATGGTCTTACTTTTTTAGTTATTAAATTAAATGAATTTGATTAATAATTTTAAATTAATTTGATTATAAAAATTTAAAAATATTAATAATATTATTTATTAATGTTGTATCTATAACCAGTGTTTTAGTTTTTTATTATCATAATTAAATTGACACAAAAATATTGCTTAACTCGTATTCAAGCTAACAAATAAAAAAGTTTGGAATATAATTTCGGGATGGGAAAATACTGAATCCGACCCAAAATAAATGTCAGTTTAAAATAGTCATAATGCAATTTAATCATTGCATAAGCAATGTATAAATAGATAAAATGTGATATTTATTTTGCGACTGTCCGTTCCCATCAAAGAGGTGCTCCAAATACTAGATTCAATAATTGATGAAAATGAAGTGCATCCGGAAATAGGCCTATTCTATTAATAGAACAAATGAAAAGTCAAAGTTCTAAATTATTCATTTGATTTGAACTTTAGGTTATGGATTTTATAGAGCAAATTGTTTGAAATTCTTCTAAAAAGGGAGAATTATAAATTTCCAAAATATATTTTTTTTTCATCCCAAAACAAATGATAAAAAATATTATAATTACTCTAAATAATTTTGAAAAAAATAAAATTTAAATAGGCATTTACCAAAATGTCCTTTTGAAAGATGAATGCTAAAAAAAATACAAGCTGAAAACTAACAAAAAAAAATCATTGGTATATTGAATGGGTAAAATCCGTATACACATTATCAAGAAATTGATTATAACTTTTCAAAATTCCTTTAAAATTCCCATATTATCAGTTAAAATTACATTACCATGTGTTTAACCGATAAATAATCAGTTATAAATTATATTTATCGGTTGTTTAATTAAAAAAATAAGCATAAAAATCCTTCAAAGTAAATGATAAATTATATTTATCATTTGTTTAACCAAACAACTAATAAACGTATCAGCTAAATAACTGATAAATATAATTTATAATTAATAATATGGAGTTTTGTACAAAGTTCATCAAATATAATGTTTATCCTTATTATTTGGTTAAACAAATAAAACAACTAATAAATATAATAGAATACTAGAGCCATTGTGTGACCCATAAGGTGATGTTCCCCACCTCTTTGTGTTAGTTGAAGTAAGATCCGTTGACTTTGTATATCCTCCCCCAATAAATAAACAGAAAATTTTGGGGGAACTCTGTTTCCCTCAAACATATAAAAAGTCTTGTTTTTAAAAAATTCAACGCAAAAACTCAGTGTTTTAAGACATAAACTCGATGTTTTAGTTGCTAACCTTAACTCGGTGTTTTAACGCCTAAACTCGATGTTTTAACTTCTAGGTATTTTAACGCCTAAACTCAGTGTTTTAAGCTCGAAACTCAATGTTTTACGCTCGAAACTCAAAATTAGAAAGTGGACTTTTTATAACTTATGGAGAAACAAGTTTCCCCCAAAATGGACTCATAAATAAATGATCTTACCCGAGACCCATTCTATTCCTTGATAATAAGTAGTCCTTTAGCCCCAAAATGTTTGTCCCATTTGATTTTTCTGTTAAATTTTGATCACAATTTATAAGAGATTAATCATGTTCATGAAATTTTAAAAGTTGTTATTGATAATATTATTAATGGTGAATCAATAGGAATTATTAAAATTTTATGAACATAATTAAATTGTCATATATTTGCGATCAAAGTTCAACAAAAAAGTCAAATGGAACAAACATTTTGAGACGGAGGAAGTACATAATTTTGATTATTTGTTAACAACTTAACCAAACTACTACTATTACTCCTTCCATTAAAAAAAAAATTATTGTTTTTTTTGTTATCACTGTAAAAATATTTTAAGTAATAAATTATTTTTAAATTAGTAATTTAAATAAAAATTAAAACTTGTTATTAATATATAATTATAAATATAATCAAATAAAAAAATGGTCATTTTATTTTATGTAAGTTTATAACTGAAGGCATTAAATGTTGAAGGTGTTAACCGTTGGTTCAGATCAGAAAAAGCTAAAGGACATGGTGATGGCTGCTACTAGGTACTGTACTACTTTTATCATATCCACACTCTTCTTCCATTATTTCTATGTATTTTTTTCTTTAATTTAAATCCTCACAATAACTTCTAGCGATAATCAATTACGGAAACCGACGATTTCGATTTTGGAAAAGGAGAATTTGGAATCGAAATCGTGAATTTACGGTTCATAATGCCAATGGAGGCTAGAGAATAGAATGATCGAATGATAGAACAAGAATCAATTTCGAAAGCCAAAGCTTTTTTTTTCTATTTCATATATTCAAAAGTTCCCCTCTTCTCAAATTCTAATATTGTTTAAATAATAACTAGTAGTACTCCCGTGCGATGCACCGACAATTGCTAACACATTACTGATGAAAATCTAAACAAATAAAAAAGGAAATAGAGATGTTCGTATACATTGTAAAAATAAGACAACAATAGGATTTCACAAAGTAGATTGATATATGACATAAGTTAAATAAGGTCAACAAATCAAGAATCTTAATTACAAATTTTGAAAGACTTTCTTGAAGACAACATTTTGAGTGCAATTGGAAGAAGAAGGAAGTTCATCGTTACATATTAATATCTTAAGACCCCTATGATTTGTAACTCTCCATAACGCAACATATAATTGATCATGACAAAAAATTGATTTCTTTAAAAGAAGACCAACAATGGATAACGACTGTCCTTGACTTTTATTAATGATACAGTACAAAAATTTATTATGAATAGTTTGTATTTGTTTAAAATAGTAAGTAAACTAAATAAAAAAAGGAAAAAGTATGACTATAATTGTAATTTTGCAGATATTAGAATTTCACAAAACACTCTTCCTCTCACTCATGTCACAATCAAATACTCCCTCCGTCCCGCTACAATCCGCACAGTTTGACTTTTTTAGTCAACTGAATTAATTTTTGACCATGATTTTATGAATATCTAGATATCTCTATGCAATTCTAAAAATTGTTATCAATAGTATTTCTAATGGTGAAGCAATAACAATTTTTAAAATTACATAGAAATATCTAGATACTCATAAAATCATAGTCAAAAATTGATTCAGTTGACCAAAAAAGTCAAACTGTGCGAGTTGTAGCGGGACGGAGGAAGTAAGTAATTACATGAACAGATAAATTAATATGAGTAAGTAGTGATACAGTACAAAATTTTATAATCATTCGGTCATTTACTATAGGTACATATACAAGTAAACAAAAAATTCTAATTTATACTCCTTCCGTCCCATACTATTGATTACATATACAACTAATAAAAAAATTGGTGTTCGAATTTGAATTGTAAGCATCTTTGTGAATGGGCTGAATAATAAGCAAGAAATTATTAAAACTTTCATTGTATTTGATTTTTTATTTTGATATGCAAGATACTTTTTTTTTATTTGAGTAGATTTTTGAAGTGAGCAGTTTATAGAAAAATGTTGGGTGGGAAAGATATTAATTATATAAATAGATTGGTAATATGCTAATGGATCGGAGAGGATGAAATGCATTTGGCATGGTTGAATAACTTTATTTGATTTGGATTTTTGGTCATTGCATGGCCATGCTTTGGATTTCTGCATGGCCATGCTCAGCGGGAGACTCTGGGCGCGATCGCCCCCTCCAGAGCGCGCGGTCACCCCCTTTGTCCAGAGAATGGGCACGATCGCTCCCTCAAGGGTGCGCGATCGACCCTTTTGTCCAGAGATTTGGTGCAATCGCGCCCTCGAGGGTGTGCGATCTCCCCCTAGGCGGTTTGGGCCGGTGGGGCTTGGATGGTTTGGGATTGCCATATTGAAACGGTTTTTATCAGATGCAGTTTGGGTTGGTACGGTTAGGGTTGGGTGCGGTTTGCCTCTGGTGCGGTTTGGCTCTGGTGATATATTTGGCTCTGGTGCTGTTTTGGCTTTGGTGCGGTTTTGTCTCTGATGCGGTTTGATGGATCAGGCGATTAGTTGGATTGAGTTGAATTTCTATATATAATACTCTTCATTTGCCTAAAAAATTAATGTCATATTTTGAGATGAAAACACTAACATTACAAACAATAATTTTAGAGGTGAATGAAGTAGTATTAATTTTTAAAATATTCATTGGGATGAAGGAAGTAATGCTCATTTTTTTGGGATAAAAAATGTAGAATTATTTTTTGGTTATTCATTTTGAGTCGAAAGTAATATTTGATGGGCGCAGACGGAAGCGTATCGCAATAATATTCTAGGTTATGCAACACCACATTAATTTGGACAACCACACAATATAACAAGAAAAGTAAATAACACAAGATTTAATGTGGTTCACCCCAACATCATGGGCTACGTCCACGGACCGATCAACGACTTTCATTAATAATCATGGAATTACAAGAACGCAAGTTTTAATCAAGAAACTCGCAAAGACTCACCCTCACCACAAACCCGATATTACAAGAATGGAGGTATTCTCATCCGTCTCAACATCCTTGAATACGAACGCAATCAATGTACAACTCTTTCTCATAGTTGCACACATTGCTAATCAACCAAGCTCCTCTAAGGGACCCCTCTTGGTACCACCAAGGCACACCCAAAATAATAATCCACATACCCCTTATATAGGCACACCAAAAAGTATTTCCTAATACTTTAGGAAAATCGCTTTCTCCTTCTCCTATAAGGATTCACAAATTTCTCTCCTACTTGTATAAGGATACATCCTCCTCTCCAAATCCAATTAGGAAATAGAATACTCCTCATGATTTTCACAATCAAATTTGGAATTAGAATTTGAGCCAAAATCCCAACAATATTTATTTTTGAAATGAAGAATATAATTTTTTATAGAAGTACATTTTTTATTTGAGATGAAAAAATAATATTTCTATTTGAGATGGAAAAAATAATATTTGGTGCGACCGCCTCCTCGGGGGTGTGCGATCGCCCCTAGGCGGTTTAGGCCGGTTGAGCTTGGATGGTTTGGGGTTGCCATATTTGAGCGATTTTGATCAGATGCGGTTTGGGTTGTTGTGGTTTGGCATGGGTGCGGTTTTTGCGATGGTGCGGTTTTGGTTCTGGTGCGGTTTGGCTATGGTGCTATATTTGGCTCTGGTGCGGTTTTGGCCTTCGTGCGATTTTGGCTCTGGTGCTGTTTGATGGATCAGGCGGTTTTTGGATTGGGTTGGATTTCTAAATATAATATTATTCATTTGCCTCAAAAATTAATGTCATATTTTGAGACGAATGCACTAACATTACAAACATTAATTTTAGAGACGAATGAAGTAGTACTAATTTTAAAATATTCATTGGGATGAAGGAAGCAATGCTCATTTTTTTGGGATAAAAATGTAGTATTATTTTTTGGTTATTCATTTTGAGTCGAAAGTAATATTTATTTTTGAAATAAAGAATATAATTTTTTTATAGAAGTACATTTTTTAAATTATTTATTTGAGATGGAAAAAATAATATTTCTATTTAGTTTTTTTCATTAATACATATTTTTTGTATTATTATTTTGTAATTTAAAGTGAGACGAAGTACAAACTAACTTTTAACTTTTGGACCTTGCTCTGCTGTAGTAATTTGAAATCGCTACACCGTGTAGCGATTTCAAATTTTATTTTTATTTTTTAACAACATAAATATTAAAATAAAATTGAGCAAATTTAAAATCGCTATACCGTGTAGCGATTTTAACCGAAAAAATAATAAACTTGCTACACCGTGTAGCGATTTTCAAAAAGTTAGTTATTTTTGCAAATAGTTTCAAAGGAAGCATTATTTTAGGATTAAAAATTTTAAAATGGTATTATTGAGAAAAAAAATCCTCTATGAAAAAATAAAAATAAAAATTACCCATGCCATTATTGAAAAAAATATCAATTTTCAAATAAAGAGAAAAATTGTTCCCCAATTAAACTTCCCATTTATCCTTAAATATTTTAAAATTTTAATCCAATAATTAAATACATCTTTTATTACCATAAATATCTCTTAATATCCCTAAATTATTGTAATTCTAAAAAACCCATCCCACTTCCCCGTAATTCTCTCCCCTCAATTTACTTCAATTTCTCAATCCAATTAACCCACCTATCTAATTAAACCTAACCCACATAAAGTCCTCTAACTTAATTAAACCTAACCCATACTCTCTCTTTCTTTCTCTCTCTCTCTCTAACTCTCCCTGTTCTTCTTCTTCTTCTTTCGTCTCCCCCACCCCACCCCCACTTCCCCTTCTCTCCACGCCACCATGACCTACCACCACGATTGACGCTGCCATTCTCTTTCCCTGTCCATCGTTGCCGTGTTTTTCAAAGGTTTTCTTTCTCTCTTTCTTGTACGCTTCCGTCTCTCTCTCTCTCTCTCTCTCTCTCTCTCTCTCTCTCTCTCTCTCTCTCTCTCTCTCTCTCTGCGTTTCTTTCATCTCGAATTTTCATTCTGATTCTCTTCTTAAGTTTGAATTCATCGAAGCCGTCAATCATTATATACCATCCTTTCTAATACAAATCTTCCTCTCTCCAGTTGTCTCTAGAACCAATAACCAAAAAATGAGAAAAATCAAACACTTGGTCTGCATCTTCTTCTCCTGATACAAACTTGCTTCCAAGAACATTGTCAGCCGTCAATGGCGACGGCAACAACTGCTTTCTCTCTCCTACCTTCTTCTTCTCTCTCCTTAACTCCAGAATGTTCGAATTATCCATTCCCACCCAGCACTTGTGCTTGTTCTTCATCGTCAGCTTCGTCTTCATTCATCAGTGTATGCCACCACCTTCCACCAAATTCATGGTCGGTTTTGCCTTCACCGGTGCCATTTATTTTCTCCGGCGACCTATTTTCCGTGAGTGTCCTATGTATGTATGTGTTCATGTGTGTGTGTGTGTGTGTGTGTGTTGAATGAAGAAAGACTCTTAAAAAGAAGAGAGGGAAAAACATTTGGATGTGAGTCAAAACACTTGTCAAATTTTGTTAGAAAGGAAAATACAAATGGAGAACACACACACAACATCATCAACATTTGGCAAGCTTTTACAGTTTAAAATAAACACATGCACACAAAATCAACATATATTTTCAAAGTCTAATTACTCATATACCCTTGTTTAAACTGCATCATGAACACACCATCTAGGCTATTTTAGTAACTGCAAACATAAGCATTGAATTGACAATTTTGCCCTTGATAGTGATGTTTCTAGGCGGGAACTACACTATCCTTGTTTTATATATATAGAGATTCCTAGAACATTCTAGAGCCCTAATTAATAAGTAATGAATTACAAAAATAACCCTAATTAATTATTTTAATAAAACCCTAAAACCCATAAAACACATCAAGCCCAAATCAGCACTGAAGCCCGTTTTCTGATGTCTGCCGTTCTGTGTTGGTTGCCTGCTGAAGTTCCCGTCTGATGGCCAGGTGCCCGCCTGGGATTACATGAGGCGCCCGCCTCAAGCTCAGACACCCTCCTCTGTTTCGTTGTTGCTGCTCGGTTCCTGCTGCCTTGAAGCCCATATCATACTGCATCATCCTCCCCTCCTTATAAAAGACTCGTCCTCGAGTCAATACCCTCGATAGGAACACTACGATAACCCGGAAGATTCGAACTCCATCTGCAAAAGGAATTCTGTACCCTTGACAAACTCTAAACTTCAATGCCTTCGTGACAACATCCATCCAATCGCTCCATTGTGTTGAGACGAAATATTAAATGATCAATCTCTTGATGAACCAAGAAGCCGAAAGATTTGCCCAATCAACATCAAAGGGGTCTTTATAAGGATGACTAATTTCAAACTCCCACCTCAATTGGCTTTCAACTGCATCAATGTAGGTGTTAGCTGCAACTCCATCCAATGCAACTTCAGATGCCTGTTCAAAGAAACAACCATCCTTTCCTCCATCATTAACCTCAGAATCCTTCTGGTTTTCAATTCCCATTGAAATACCACTAGGGTTTTCAGCCTCAACTGAAAGCACACCGCTTTGGACAGGCGATTGATATTCAGGATTCACCGAGACAGTAACAATATCAATCCAAGACTCAATCGAATCTTCAGGATTTGCATCAAACAGAGGGGGTTTTGACCAATCAACAAGATTTTTCTCACTTGAAGATTCGACAAACAAACCCTCTTTGAACCCAACAGTATCTACCCAAGAATCAAAGGAATCATTAGGAATTGCCTTACCTTCGATTTCCGGAAGTTCGATCCTCTCATCGACATTCCTCGAACGGTTGGCTGCATACCTATCATGAAGTCCATGATTTTGACCGAAGGAATTCATCCCCTCTTGATAGTACTCCGTTTCCTCGGCTGGAACAACCGGATCTGAACCCCTCTTCGCTAGAAGCTTCTCTCTGCGATCCAAGCGGTTCTGGAGTATTTGAATCCGTCTTCGTATCTCATCTATCTCGATATTGCGACGGCGTCGTTTGTAATGATGGTCATCTTCTTAGGGCTCCGCTGCACGGCTGCTCCATCGATCACCACGTCCACTATAAGCAACGCGTCCTCGTTCAACCATTGATATTTGAACCAGAGCTCTGATATCAAATAATGCCAATGGAGGCTAGAGAATAGAATGACCGAACAATAAATTAGAATCAATTTCGAAAGCCAAAGCTTTTCTTTTCTATTTCATATATTCAAAAGTCCCCCTCTTCTCAAATCCTAACATTGTTTAAATATTAATCCCTAGAACATTCTAGAGCCCTAATTAATAAGTAATGAATTACAAAAATAACCCTAATTAATTATTTTAATAAAACCCTAAAACCCATAAAACACATCAAGCCCAAATCAGCACTGAAGCCCGTTTTCTGATGTCTGCCGTTCTGTGTTGGTTGCCTGCTGAAGTTCCCGTCGATGGCCGGGCGTCGGCACAGGGATTACATGAGGCGCCCGCCTCAAGCTCGGACACCCTCCTACTGTTTCGTTGTTCTTTGCTCGGTTGCTGCTGCCTTGAAGCCCATATCATACTGCATCAGTTCACGGTTTCGATTTTTAACCGGCGGTTCACGGTTCTAAATCGTGGTTCAACGGGTTTTTTTAATAGAAAAAACTGTTTAGAATTTTTTTATTACTGAAAATATATTTGCAAAAAATTATATAAAAAAAAAGATAGAAAAAACTTAACAAATAAAATTATATAAAAGAAAAGAGGGACGGACTATCCTTTATTTTTTAATTTTTTATTGACTAGAAAATAATATTTTAGGCTTTTTTTATTACTGATTTTTTTACAAAAAGGTATATAAAAAAGATAGAAAAAAATCAAACAATGAAAGTATATAAAATTAAACAGGGACGGACTACCCTATATTTATTTTTATTTTATTTTTAATTTTTTATTGAATAGAAAATAATATTTTAGACTTTTTTATTAATGATTTTTTTTATAAAAAGGTATATAAAAAATATAGAAAAAAAACTAAAAAATGAAATTATATAAAAGAAAAGAGGGACGGACTATCCTTTATTTTATTTTTATATTGACTATGGAATAATATTTTAAATTTTTTTATTACTGATTTTTTTAAAAAAAAATGTATATAAAAATGTTAGAAAATATAAACAAATGGAAATATAGATAAGAAAAACTAAATATAAATCTCATACACTAAACCTAAATCATATAACTAAATCTCGTATATACCGGATACCATTAACCTTGAATCTAAATCATATACTCCATATCCCATATTATAATTCATCTACCTAAATCTCATGTATACCCTATACCCTAAAACTTAAATCTAAACGATATACTTCATACCCTAAACCCTAATTAATCTACCTTAAATATATACCATAAACCTTAAATCTAAATAATACGAGTATACGAGAAAATTACCTACTGGTCCCTCAGTCTAATCAAATCTACATCATAAGACAATGAAAAATCATATCTACGTCCTACTCCTACCCCAAAAATATATTAACCATAAATCATATACTTCATACCCTAAACCCTAATTAATCTACCTTAACTATATACCATAAACCTTAAATCTAAATAATATACGAGAAAATTACCTACTGGTCCCTCAGTCTAATCAAATCTACATCATAAGACAATGAAAAATCATATCTACGTCCTACTCCTACCCCAAAAATATATTAACCATATAATCCCTCCACCCATAACACTAAAAAAAAACACCCACCTCTTCACACACTCCCCTCTCTCTACTCTCTGTACCCTCCCTAACCTCCGGCCAGCCATACTCACAAAACTCCAGTCACCTGCGCCACCCCGCACCTCCCTAACTCCGGCGACTCTACGCTCCCGACCTCAGGCTTCCGTTTCCCCATTATATTTCCACTAGTGAACAAAAATATAAGCAAGCTCGTTCTTCTCCGGCAGCCCTCCACCACCGCCTTTCATAATCCCCTTCTTCTTCTTCCTCCACGTCCTTCATACCGCCCAGATCTGACTCGGAATGAAGTTAACAATTTACCTTGATACTCATGAATGAACTTTCCGAGCAGAATTTCGCTTTGGCCATTCTGTTTACCAGTTCCATATGAATCAGCTGTGTCAGTTGATTCCATTATCAATGGCCAAGTTAAATAGTTGTTGAAGCTCGGTGTCCATGGATTCTTGGTAACCCCAAAGTAGCCGGTTTCCCCAAGCCAGGTTCCGAACCTCATGGGAGATACCGTCAGCGGCCCCATTTTCAGCTTTTGCCATGGCCAGATACACGAGGGATTTTTAGTGAGTTTAAAGGGGAGGGCAGTAGGAAGTAGAGTTGTCAATTCGGGAATACGGGACGGGACAAAATTATGTTGTCCCACGACGGGAACGGGATGAGACGGGACGGGACGGGACGAAAAGGGACGGGACGGGACTAAAATACTCTGTTCCGTCCCAAATATACTGCGGGACGCGGGACAATGCGGGACCCGTTGACTAGGAGGGATTAGGCGTTGACTAGGCGCCAAGGCCACGGCCAAAGCCAAGGCCACGACCCAATTATGCTTGATATCCCAGCCAAGGCCTTATATATATAGCCACATGCCACATTGTAGTTTGTTTTTCTTTCGATGTGAGAAAAAATGTTCAAGGCCGAGCCAAGGCAAAGCCAAGGCCGAGCCAAGGCCCAAGGTACAGTTTATTGTTTTTCTTTCAATGTGGGAAAAAATGTTCAAGACCACGGCCAAGGCCAAGGCCGAGCCAAGGCAAGGCCAAGGCCGGCCATGGCAAGGCCAACTCATCACCAGCAAGCGTATACGGGACGGGACGGGATGGGCGGGACTGCACTATGTTATCCCGCAACGGAAACAGGATGAGATGGGACGGGACGAAATGGGACGGGACTAAAATATTTCGTCCCATCCCGTCCCATTTGTATGGCGGGACGGGACCGTCCCAACTTGACGGCTCTAGTAGGAAGGAGGCGTTTGGAGAGCTGAATAGTGCGGAGGGTGTTCCCATTGACGTTGAAATTGAAATCGCCATGGCTGATTAGAAAAGTGAGATTGAGTTTAGAAAAGTGAGATTGAATGTCACTTGAAATCGCCATGGCTGATTAGAGAGCTGAATATTGCGGAGGGTGTAATAGAGTTACTTTATAACTAGATTATTGGAAGTTTCTACTAGTTTACAAGTAGTATTTTTATGTAAAATGAATTTCTATATTTTTAGTAAATGATTTTTCTTATTATTAGGTACTTCCTTCGTCCCCGAATGAATGTTCGATTAGATCTTTATCAAGAGAAAATTCAAACTATCATTTTAGTACGGAGGAAAAAAAAATCATGACATTCATTTTAGAATGGAAGGAGTAATAATTAAAGGAAAAAGTTGGTTTATAATAATCCTCACCGTTGTTGGTTGACTTCTTTGTTCAATATAACAACTGAGAACTTAGTGTTGCAATCACTTTTAAATTATTGTTATTTTTGTCTTCTCAAAATATATTATACCCTTTAAAAAATCAAACTCAATTAAAGTAATATGTGTAATGGAACATGAAAAGTTCTCAATTGTTTAGTCGCCGGAGTGGTCGCCGAAGTTGGTGTTGCCGAGTTAATCGTGTTTTAGTAGTTAGTTGACAACTGAGAACTTACTGATAAGTTAAGTTCTTAGTTGTTTGGTCGCCGATTTTGATGGTCACTGGAGTTGATCGTGTTCTTAGTAGTTTAGTTGACAACTGAGAAATTACTGATAGGTTCTCAGTTGTTTAGTTGTTGGAGTTGGTGATCGTTGGAGTTGATCGTGTTCTTAGTGGAGACAGATGAAAACATACCGATAAGTTAAGTTCTCAATTGTTTGGCCGCCGAAGAGGTCGCCGGAGTTGATCGTGTTCTTAATTGTTTAGTTGACAACTGAGAACCTACTGATAAGTTCTCAGTTGTTTAGTCGCTGGAGTTGGTGATCGCGGAGTTGATCGTGTTTTTAGTAGTTTAATTGACAACTGAGAACTTACTAATAAGTTAAGTTCTCAGTTGTTTTGTCGCCGGAGTTGGTCGTCGCCGGAATTGGTGGTCGCCGGAGTTGATCGTGTTCTTAGTAGTTTAGTTGACAACTGAGAACTTACTGATAAGTTAAGTCAGTTGTTTGGTCGCCGGAGTTGGCGATCTTCGAAGTTGATCGTGTTCTTAGTAGTTTAGTTGACAACTGAGAACTTACTGATAAGTTCTCAGTTGTTTAGCCACCGGAGTTGGTGATCGCCGGAGTTGATCTTGTTCTTAGTAGTTTAATTGACAACTGAGAACTTACTGATAAGTTAAGTTCTCAGTTGTTTGGCTCGCCGAGAGGTCACCGGAGGTGGTGGTCGCCGAATTTGGTAGTCGCCGGAGTTGATCGTGTTCTTAGTAGTTTAGTTGACAACTGAGAACTTATTGATAAATTAAGTTCTCAGTTGTTTGATCGCCGGAGTTAATTGTGTTCTTAGTAGTTTAGTTAACAACTGAGAACTTACTGATAAGTTAAGTTCTCAGTTGTTTGGACGCTGGAGAGATCGCCGGCGTAAAAAAAAATCGCCAGAGTTGGTTGTCGGAGTTGATGGTTGCCAGAAGTATTGACTTGAGAAGATGGGGAGGGGTGACCTAAGTTGATGGTGGTTGGAGAGAAATTAAATGGATAAAGAGGGTGGACTTAGTAAAATTATAGGAGGGTGAACTTAGTAAAATGCTAGTAGGGTGTGCTTATTAAGCTAGGGATTATATAGTTAAGCAAAATACAACTTGTCATAGGAGGTAGTATTGCTTTGTTAGAGGAATTATATGGTAAATGCCTCATAATATACTCCATACCCCATACCCCAAATCTTAATTCATCTAACTAAATCTCATATATACCTTATATCCTAAATCTTAAATCTAAATCATATACTTAATACCCTAAACCCTAATTCATCTACATTACTCTCATATATATATCATATACCCTAAACCTTAAATAACAACTATATATTCCATACCCTAAACCCTAATTCATCTAACTTAACCATATACCCCATACTCTAACCTCCTAAATCATATAACTAAATCCCATATATACCTATAAACTGAACCACTCAATTTTATATATATATATATATATATATATATATATATATATATATATATATATATATATATATATATATATATATATATATCCCTTATATACATTTTACCCTAAAACTTAAACAAATGAGAGAGAGTTTATGATTTGAGTTTGATAATCAAATAAATTAACGAATTTCGTTAGAGAAAGTTAAGAGAGAGTTAAGGGGGTTTGTGTGAAAAAATTGTGAGGGGAGGGGGTGGTATTTATAGTTGAGAAAATATGTTAGGAAATCAAAAATATTTGTATTTAACCATATACTCCATACTCTAACGGCTATATTCCGATAAATCTAACGAATTTTCTGACGAATTTGACGGTTTTGACAACGGATCCGGTTCCGGTTCAGACGGTTCGAAACCGCCAGTTCACGATTTTTCAAAAGGAGAAACCGGAACCTGACTGCCAAACCGCCAATTACGGTTTCAAACGGTTACGATTTCGACCGGTTCCGAATCCGATTTGGTCATCCCTAACTTCTCTACCTTATCTACTCAATTCATTCCTTCAAATAAAAATTACTCTCCCTCTATCCCTAAATAAATATTTAAATTAAAAAAAATCTCAAAATAAAAGTCTTTTTTGCATTTAATAAAAAAGAGGGTTTGACTAATACTCCCTCCGTTCCGCTAATATCCGCACTAACACTGTTTGCGCGAGAATTAAGGAATATGATATTTTAATAAAATGTTGTGAGTGTAAAAGTAAAGTAGGAGAGAGAATGAGTGGAGAGTATAATAAATTATAATGGTGTTGTGAGTATTAAAATAATGTAGGAGAGAGAATGAGTGGGGTTGGGTGAATATTTTATTAATATAAAGTTTCCTTTTTGGGAGTGTGCGGATATTAGCGGGACGCCCAAAAAGAAACGTGTGCGGATATTAGCGGGGCGGAGGGAGTATTTCCTTTAGACAAGTGAATACTAACTTTAATTACTGATATTTTCAAATCTTGCCAATAAGTCACTGTACCATTTTGCCCTTATCAATCTATTTTTCACAGTTATTTAATTTCACAATTATAATAAATTGATTTTTCATCAAAATTTTAAAATGCAATATCTTAAAATATAGAAATCTAAAAAATAATCTGAAACTACCGTATTAATTGTATTGTCAAAACGAATTAAACAAGTATATTAAAGAAATAATTCAAATTTTAAAAATAAAAATTTCATTTACCACTGTAAAAAAATTGAAAAAAATATTTTTCATTTCTTAATTGATTTCACAATTGTATAATTTCACGCTTTTATGATTACACAATTGTGTGATTTCACAGCTTGTTTGATTTCACAATTATGTGATGCAATATGCCTTTTAAACGGGAGAAATTATGTCTCGCTTGCTCACAATTGTGATAATTTTTTATTTATTTTTTACATTTTTCACTTTTAAAACTAATAAATTCATGTCTCAATTTTATTTTATTTTCATTTTTCACTCGTAAAACTAATAAATTCATATCTCAGTTATTCACAATTACACACAAAAAAAAATCATTTTTCACTTGCAAATTTTATAAATTTAATTCTCATTTATTCACTAATGATAATAAAATTTTGTTTCTCACTTACAAAATAAAAATTTGATGTTACATCATTTTTGAAAACTCGACAACTCAATTTTCAATTGTTTAATGCTAAATAATGGTCATATGATTTCACAATTGTGTGATTTTATAGTTGTGTGTGTCATATATTATTTAAATAGTTGAGAAGTCAATTTTCCCGTTATGTAAAGTTAAAGATTGTAATTCATTACTTATTAATTAGGGCTCTAGAGTGTTCTAGGGATAGTATTTAAACAATGTTAGAATTTGAGAAGATGGGGACTTTTGAATATATGAAATAGAAAAGAAAAACTTTGGCTTTCGAAATTGATTCTTGTTCTATCGTTCGGTCATTCTATTTTAATAAAACCCTAAAACCCATAAACACATCAAGCCCAAATCAGCACTGAAGCCCGTTTTCTGATGTCTGCCATTCTCGTGTTGGTTACTCGCTTCAAGTTCCCGTTCGATGGTCGCGCCCACCCGGGATTACATGAGGCGCCCGCCTCAAGCTCGACACCCTCCTCTCGTTTCGTTGTTCTTTGCCGCTTCTTACGCCGCCTTGAAGCCCATATCATACTGCATCAGATTAGGTTAATGAATTCACTGTCATATACTATTTAAACAATAAAGAACCCAAATTATCACTTATTATTTATTTATTTAAACAATTGTGAAAATCTCTTGTAAAACGTGTTCTACGCTCGTCTGAGCGTAGAACGTGTTTTTAAATAGGCGCGGTAGCATTTTTGTAAATAAATAAACTTTTCAAAATGTGCGGTGGCATTTTTGTAAATAATTGAAATTTATAAGAGGCAATTTTCTACACAACAACAAACACATTTTAACACTACAACATGCATATCACTTTTGTAATAAATAATCGAAACTCATGTTGTGAATTACCGCAGCGGAACGGATCCAAGCTAGGAGTAATAATAAGAGCAACACACACGAAAAGTAAATCACACACAAAGGAACACACAAGAATTGTTAACCCGGTTCGTTGCAACAACAACTACGTCCGGGGGCGCTACCAAGCCAAAATATTCACTATAATATTTTTCGATGTTACAATTTGTCTCTAGGCTATCACATGTATTTATAGGGAAACAATAAATCAAATCCTAGTAATAAAAGGATTCCTACTCAAGAAAGTAATCTTCTTTCTTCACAAGTCCTTCCAAGTATTACTACCAAAAGGAATCACCAATGCAAGAGGAGATCTAATCAAAATAGGAAACAAATCTGCTGCAGAAGAATCCTCCTTGATCTCACCAACTCCTCCGACCGCGGTTCAAATTCCTTTATCCATGGTTTTGACTCCACATCCCAACAATCTCCCACCTGGAGACAAACCATCCATGATACCTCTTCTTGAAACAAATTTCAGTGGCCAGCTATTGCGTTGGTAGCGCCCGGCCTCTTGTCTAGTTATCCAAGTGAGTTGAAGCTGAGCAACGCTTCAACATAACTGTCGGTTCTACCATGCTCCGAGTCTTCATTCCGAATGATCCTCCCTGCACATCCCCGCTCACTTGCTTGCTAACTATCGATCCTGAACAGCGCGAATCCACGTGCCCCACCCAATCACAAGCTTGGAACCTTTGTGTGTTCTTTTAACCCATCGCATCACCGTTCTAGATCCCGCTCCCATGTTGACCAAATTGGCTCCGCGTCGGCCGACTTCATCACCCAATTTTCTATCAACATACCGTTTAGTGAAATTTCTCCCACCATGGCGATCTCGGCCACCACCATTCACCATTGGGATGCGCCTTCGTTTCCCCCAACGACTCATGTTGCATGTGGTATACAACATATTTTCCACGCCGCCACGAGCCACCAAGCTAGCTCCGCGGTTTACCTTCCATGTCCCACAACCGAAGGTCACCACACAACCCTCCTTATCAAGTTGCCTTATGGAAATCAAGTTCCTCTTCAAATCCGGAATATGTCGCACATCACGTAGCCGTAAAACAGCCCCATCCGTTGCTTTGACCCGAACAACCCCTTTCCAATGACCTTGACAGGATGATCGTTTCCCAAAGCGAACAACCCCAAAATCACCCTGAACATCTTGCTCCATTCTTTCGCACCGGTGCATGAATGAAACGTCGAGCCCGAATCCAAAACCCACGAATCCGTTGAACCGCTCCCACCCAAGATTAATACGTCCGCCATCTCCTCAAAGAACATTCAATTCCTTCGCTCGCCCTCGACCGCCGGACAACTTCTCCTAAAGTGCCCCTTCTCCCCACAATCATAGCAAGTAATCACCTTCTTGCTGCCCTTACTCTTTTCACCGACATTTAGTGCTAGCCCCGATGTCCCACCCTTGCTCTTCCTACGAATTTCTTCGCCAAGAATCACATCAACGACATCCGCAAACTTCAGCTTCACTTTTCCTGTTGAAACGTTAACCGCTATCGCAAGCCGTATCCCAACTTTCCGGCAAAGAAGAAAGTAAAATCAATGCTAGTACCTCATCATCAAGAGAGTAAATGAAACACTACGGAAGACAAGGCTTGGGTCAGCAAGATTTGAATTCACTTATATGCTTTATTGCCGACATGCCCTCCACCATCCTTATGTTCAACAGCTTCCTCATTAGATGAGCTTTATTCGCCGCCGATGGTGCCTCGTACATGCTCGCCAACATCTGTAACATCTCCATGGTAGTCTTCGCCTCCAAAACATTCTTCGCCACATCCTTGGTCAACGTTTGCCTAACAAGCCCTAACGCCTTCCGATCCAAGATTTCGAATTTTGCTTCCTCTATGTCCGCCGGCTTTTCTTTTAATGGTAGATACAAATCCTTGTTCCACAAAACATCCTCGATCTGTGTCTTCCAAAAATTGAAATCCGTCCCATCAAACTTTTCGATCAACACCTTATTACCATCCTCCAAAGCTCCCAAGAAATCCATAGCAAAAGACCAGCCAACCAATGATTCGACAAAACCAAGGGCTCTGATACCAGTTGTTGTGAATTACCGCAGCGGAACGGATCCAAGCTAGGAGTAATAATAAGAGCAACACACACGAAAAGTAAATCACACACAAAGGAACACACAAGAATTGTTAACCCGGTTCGTTGCAACAACAACTACGTCCGGGGGCGCTACCAAGCCAAAATATTCACTATAATATTTTTCGATGTTACAATTTGTCTCTAGGCTATCACATGTATTTATAGGGAAACAATAAATCAAATCCTAGTAATAAAAGGATTCCTACTCAAGAAAGTAATCTTCTTTCTTCACAAGTCCTTCCAAGTATTACTACCAAAAGGAATCACCAATGCAAGAGGAGATCTAATCAAAATAGGAAACAAATCTGCTGCAGAAGAATCCTCCTTGATCTCACCAACTCCTCCGACCGCGGTTCAAATTCCTTTATCCATGGTTTTGACTCCACATCCCAACAACTCACCAGGCACTTTTTGATACTGCAGAAGGCACTTCTGAATACTACAAGAGGCATATTTTAACATTACAACAGGCATGTGTTTTTTAATTCACTTGACACAAATAAATAAAACTTCACAAAATGTGCGGTGGCATTTTTGTAAATAATTAAAACTTATAAGAGGCAGTTTTCTACACAACAACAGGCACATTTTAACACTATAACATGCATACACTTTTGTAATAAATAATTGAAACTCACCTGGCACTTTTTGATACAGCAGAAGACACTTCTGAATACTACAAGAGACATATTTTAACACTACAACATGCATGTGTTTTTTAATTCACTTGACACTTTTCAATATTACAACAGATATTTTACAATACTATAAGAGGCACTTTTTAATACTATAACAGACACTTTTTAGGCACTTTTCAATACTATAATAGACACTTTTTAACACTACAACAAGTGCACTATTTTTCAACAATATCACCGCATTATTTAACATTACAATCAATTTAAATGTGTTTATTAGTGTCATAATAGACCATGCACTTTGTTTATTTTGCAACATGCACTTTATTGTACTAGAAAAGACACTTTCACAAAACAGGTTCTAGGATAGCTTATCCTAGAACTAGTTTCACACAAGACCAACTCTAAACAATTAAACATATCTTAAACAAATATGGAAGAAATCCCAATTCAATTCTCCTCACCCACTATAACTTCTTCTTAAACACCCCCCCCCCCATGATTTTTCTCAAATGCATAATCTGATTTCTAACCTTGACCCCGAACCTTCAACAACAATGGCATTTTTCGACGATGGAGGCGGCAAGGGGAACCATAATATTGGGGTGGTGAAATTCGACATAATCACCAAGAAATCGAGATGGGGTTTTTCTTATTCTAGCTCCAAGTCGTATCAATCTTTGAATGTGAAAATGAAAAATGTCGGCTTGAATTTGAAACCAAATGAGGCTGAGCTAGGCGGGTCAGATTTTTCCGCCACCGCCGACGTTTTACCACTTCGTCCTCACGCTCCAGAAGAAGAGCGCATAGATATATAGAGAGAAACGTATTCAACGTATAGAGAGACGAAGGTATTCAGCGCATAAAGAAAAGAAAGGTCAGGGAGGGGCAATTTGGCCATTTAAAAATATTATAAAGAGTGTCAGGACTCTTCTAATGGGGTTTTGATTTCAACCCATGAATCATAAAGTAGAATTTGAAATATATTATTTTTATTGATAAATTTCATTCTATCTATCTCGTAGAGATTTATTGGTAAAAAACCCTAAAAAAAATGTCCTTCAACATTTTTTTTACCAAAAAAATCGCTTATTTATTTTATTATTTTAAAATTAAATGTTTAGAAAGTGGATGAAAAAAATATTTATAGAACTTTGCTTTAAAATGCATATATTTGCTATCAATTAGGAGTATAAAAGTTTATCACCAAGTTTCTCCTCGGGTCAAAATGCATGTCATTTTTGTACCCTCAACTAAAAAAAATTTCCAAAAGAACCACCCAATGTTTGATATAGTCTCACTTTACCACTTACAATGGATGACTGTTAAAAGTAGGACGAAATGGTTAAATATTTAACATAAGTTATCATGTGCCCTAAACTTAAAATGAAATTGTTAAAGATTTAACGCCAGTTATCATGTGCTCCCGCAATGAGCAAGGTTACTAGAAATGAACCGTAGCCTAAATTTGACTTAACCCAGTTACCAGATTAGATACTTTAATATGTCCCTCTCTTTTTTGGAACAGATGGAATACCTTTTTTTTTTTTTGGTGATCGCAAGTAAGTAACGGAAGTGCTAAAATATTTGACACATTTTTTTTATTGAATTTGAATGGGCAGGAAACAGAGATTTGAAAAGGTGACAAAGGACCTAAGAGTAACAAGAGCATTCTCGACATTAGTAGAGGAAATGAAATTGATAGGTACACCTAAAAGAGGTGGCGCTGACTCAGATTCATGCTCCGAAGTAATGGCGCCGATGGTTCACAGCGAGAGAAGTCCGGTACTTCTCTTCATGGGTGGCGGAATGGGTGCCGGCAAGAGCACTGTCCTCAAAGAAATCCTCAAAGAGTAAATCCTTAATTTATTACAATAGTGACACTGAACGGACTCTAAACTCTGTACATTTATTTGTCATTTACTCTATATAACTAAACCTTTGTTTAAGTAACAAGCATAAATGGTTGTTGGGCAGATCATTCTGGTCAGGAGCGGCAGCAAAGGCGGTGGTGGTAGAGGCAGATGCTTTCAAGGAGACCGACGTAATTTACCGATCCCTCAGCTCTAAGGGTCACCATCACGACATGCTCCAAACTGCTGAATTGGTAATATTACTTTAAAAAATGGTTTTTTTTTTAATTTATTTATTACAATAGTGACACTTGAAGAGTGAAATTAAAAATGAAATAGGTGCACCAAACATCGACGGATGCAGCATCGTCTCTGTTAGTGACAGCACTAAACGAAGGTCGGGATGTGATAATGGATGGTACCCTGTCGTGGGAGCCCTTTGTTGAGCAGACAATTTCCATGGCCAGAAATGTTCATAAACATCGTTATCGTATGGGAATTGGTTATAAAGTTTCTGAAGATGGCACCATTACCGAGAATTATTGGGAACAGATTGAAGAAAAAGATGAAGAAGAAGCAAATAAGATGAAACCGTATAGAATTGAATTAGTTGGAGTTGTTTGTGATCCTTTTCTAGCCGTTGTCAGAGGCATCAGGTATAATCTCATATCCCCGTTTTAGTTGTCAGTGCCTATTTCCCATCATTGGCACTGCCAAACTGTTCGTGAGACTTCTACCCCACGTCATTTTCTCGATACGACAGATATATCTAAAATCTACAGAATCTTAATTTTTGTGCAGGAGAGCAATAGCAATTGGAAGAGCAGTGAGGGTAAATTCGCAGTTAAAGTCTCACAAGAGATTCGCGGTTGGTTTTCCAAAATACTGTCAACTTGTTGATAATGCCAGGCTCTATTGCACTAATGCCGTTGGAGGTCCACCTACGGTAAACTAATATTTTCATCTTTTTCGTACTCGAGAAATCTTCTTTTAACATGACAACACTGAAAAATCATTTCTTTGATTCTAACACGAAAAATAATTGCATTTGTGATAAAATGTGCGTAGCTAATAGCGTGGAAAGACGGAGGCAAGAAGTTGTTGATAGAACCGGAAGAATATAAATGGATGACAACAGTAACAAATCTGAACGACGAAGCGGATTCCATATACGAGCTTTATGCAGACCCCAACACATTGACTGAGCCGGGTTCTGTTTGGAATGATCTTGTTTTAGTACCCACAAGGCCAAGTGTTCAAGAAGAGCTAAAGATTGCCATTCAGAGAGTTGAAAATCCAGCATCTTAATTTGGGTCATTTTATATGTATTGAATTGAATGTCAGTTTGAATTCTCACATGCTATAGAGTTAAAATTTGTTGAATTTCCTCAGTTCAAGGATTCCTTTTTTTTTTTTTTTTTTGTTGAGACAAATAAGTATTGGGAGATCTTTAACACCCCGAACATTGATTATCTACTTTTATACTCCCTCTTCCCTATTTTTTTTATCATTAATGCGAAGGTAATTTAGAGCAATACTTTTTTAAGCTGCAACTGATTTAATTGTCCAGAATAAACATTTAAAATAACATAATCTAAAAAACTCGTTATTGATAGTATTAATAGCGGTGTATCGATAATAAAATTTTCATCAGAATCGTTAAATCAACAGTAAAAATTACTTCTTCAAATGTAATTTCATATTAA